>PITA01007868.1:0-32694 GCA_004023965.1 Spilogale gracilis | reverse complement strand
CATCCCCTCCTTGCAGTAGAAATAAAATTATGGAAATAAATTGTTACTATTTAAGCCATATATCTGACTATCTGACCCCCCCACGCTATCTCATAAACACAAACTTCTTTCTCAGTTCTCCAATGAATGTTTGTATAATTTGTTATAACTCTATTTGTTCTTAGTTTCTTTATTTCCATTAGTAATTTTTCAGAAATATAAAAAGAATAATGAATTAATCCATGTTTATTGAGTAGCAAAAATTTGATCAGAACTGTGTCAGAATAGGGACAGTGAAAAAAGAAAAAAATGAAGTAATGATACTTAATGAATGATTTGCCAAATATATGCCTGGGGGATAATGAAGGGAATGCCATCTCCATTACTATATTCTTCCTTTCCTCGTCCTCCTCCTGCTCCTCCTTCTTCTTCTAACAGTAGGTTTTGCTAAGAAAGTACAAAAGCAAACTATAGAAATATTTTAAGGTAGTAAAGATTTTCATGTATGATACCAATTAGGAAATGTTAGGATTTACTATTTAAGATACAATACTTAAAATATAATACTATGTTTCCAAAGTTCTAACTAAAAATTAACCTTAAGGGTATAAGTTTTCTCATTTTATAATATCACTTTATTAGTGATAATTAACTAGAGATTTAAAATTATTTCTTTCTTTCTTCAAAGTTATGTGAGTTTTATGAAAGTAAAAACACATGAATGAAATAAAACACGTACATTGCTTTTGTTCTAATAAGTGTGGCTATTTCAAGAGGTTGGTTATCAAAAAAAGAGCAGCAATAATAGATGTGCATATTTTAAGTAACCTGGAATGTTCATGTTAGATATTTTCTTTATTATTATTATTAATTTCAGGGTAGAATGTAATGATTCATCAGCTGCATATAACACCCAGTGCCCATTATATGAACCCATTGGGATGCATCCCCCCACCGACCTCCTCTCCAGCAACTGTCAGTTTGTTCCTTATAGTTAGGAGTCTTATGCTTTACCTTCCTCTTTGTTTTTATCTTATTTTTCCACCTCTACCCTATGTTCAGTTTTGTTTCTTAAATTCTACATATGCATGAAATCATGTGATATTTATCTGACCGACTTATTTTGTTTAGCATAATACACTGTAGTTCCATCCATGTCATTGCAAATGGTAAGATTTCATTCTTTTTATGATCGAGTAATATTCTAATGTATGTGTGTGTGTGTGTGTGTGTGTGTGTGTGTGTGTGTGTGTGTGTACCGTATTGTCTATATCAGTTCATCAGTTGATGGACATCTGGGTTCATTCCATAGTTTGGCTATTGTGGACATGGCTGCTATAAACGTTGTGATGCATGTGTCCCTTGAATGATTATTTTTGTATCCTTTGGATAAATACCTAGTGTGCAATTGATGATGTCAGAGAAATTACTGTCTATGTTCTCTTCTAAGATTTTTATGGTGTCAGATCTCATGTTCAGGTCTTAATACATTTTGAAGTTATTTCTATGTATGGTGTTAGAAAGCGGTCTAGTTTCATCATTTTGTAGGTAACAATCCAATTTTCCGAGCACCATTTATTGAAAAGACTCTTTTTCCCATTGTATAGTCTTGCCTCCTATGTCACAGATTAATTGGCCATGTAAGTGAGGGTTTATTTCTGGGGTTTCTTTTCTGTTCTCTTGACCTATGTGTCTGTTTTTGTGCCAGTACCATACTCTTTTCATTGCTATAGGTTTGTAGTGTATCTTGAAATCTAGAATTATGATACCTCCTGCTTTGTTCTTTCTCCAGATTGTTTTAACTATCTAGGGCCATCTGTAGTTCCCTAGAAAATTAGTATTATTTCTTCTAGTATTTCTTCTGTGAAAAATGCTATTGGTGATTTGATATGGATTCCTCTGAATTTTTAAATTACTTTGGATAATGTAGACATTTGACAATAGTAATTTTTCCAGTCTATGAGCATGGAATATCTTTCCATTTGTTTGTGTTGTCTTCAGTTTTTTTCATCAAAGTTTTACGGTTTTCAGAGTACTGGTCTTTTACTTCTTTGATTAAGTTTATTCCTAGATATTTTATTCTTTTTGATGTAGTTGCAAATGGTGTTTTTGTTTTTAATTTCTCTTTCCTCAACTTTGTTATTACTGTGTAGAAATACTACCAATTTTGGGGTATTGATTTTGTATTCTGCCACTTTACTGAATTTGCTTATTCTAGTAGTTTTTTGGTGAAGTCTGTAAGATTTTTCCACATTTAGTCATGTTATCTACAAATAGTGATAGTTTAATTTCTTCTTTACCAATATGGTTGCCTCTTTTTTTTTTCTTGTCTGCTTGATATGGATAGGACTTCCAGTTCTATTTTGAATAAAAGCATTGAGAGTGAACATCTTTGTCTTGTTTCTGAACTTAGAAAGCTCTTAGATTTTCACCACTGAGGATGATGTTAGCCACGGGTTTCTCATATATGGCCTTTATTATGTTAAAATATATTCCCTCTAACCCCATTTTGTTTAGACTTTTTATCATGAATAGGTGTTGTATCTTGTCAAAAGCTTTTTCTGCATCTATTGAAATGAACAAATGTTTTTTATTCCCCTCTCTTGTTGATGTGATGTATGATGTTGATTGCTTTGCAAATACTGAGCCACTTTGCATCCTGGGAATAAATCTAACCTGATTATGGTGAATGATCTCAGAACTTGGTTTTAGTTAAATATTTTCTTGGACAAAACTAATTGTTTTATCTATTTCACAGTTCATATAAAATAATAACAATGTTAGGGTTAGTACAGTTTTAAACCTGATTGAGGTCATGTGTATAATTTAGTATTTTCTAAATCTGTTTGTAATTATTCTTTTCTTTTCTTTTCTTTTTTAGTGCCCTATCCACCCAATGCAGGGATCAAACTCACAACCCTGAGATCAAGAGTCACATACCCTATCAACTGTGACAGCCAGTTACCCACTTACTCTTGTGTTTGTAATTCTTATCATATATTTAGAGGAAAATGATTCTCTACAAACTAGGAAATAGAGAATAGATTTTTTTTTTTAATTTAGGACATAGCCATGACTTAGTAAGCCTAAAACCCTTTTACCTCTCTCATGTAATATGTTACTTTTTTTTTTTTAAGATTTTATTTATTTGACAGAGAGAAACACAGCCAGAGAAGGAACACAAGCAGGGGAAGCGAGAGAGGGAGAAGCAGGCTTCCCACCGAGCAGGGAGCCCGATGTGGGACTCGATCCCGGGTCTCCAAGATCATGACCTGAGCTGAAGGCAGTCACTTAACCAACTGAGCCACCCAGGCACCCCAATATGTTACTATTTAAATAACTCTGTGTGTGTTGCTAATTGCTTTCATTTAATAACAATACAAAAGTTAATTTAATTTAACTGAATTTGTTTAGATTTCATGTCTAAAGTGTAAATAAAATATAATAGGCTATACTATAGTATAGTATAAGTAATATATATTATATAATAACATACTATATTATATTATAGGTATATATCCATACCAAGTAAACAAAGTAGGATATATATGATTTTTCTTAAACTTCTTCCTTAAGAGAAATTCTGACTTTAACATTTTATATTCTACTATTCATTTCCATTTCCATCTTATTTCAGTTTTTAGCCTTAGATAGAATTTAACTTTTGACTTAAAAATTCATATTCCTATCCAAATATTTATATTAGCTATACCACAGTATAACTGTTACTGTTTTCTTGGGCACTAGTATTCATAATTAATAATTATGTTCTGTCTAAAGACAGAGACATACTTTCTGATTATTTTATAACATCCCTTCAAAATTGTTTAGCATTGTTGGTTAAAATATCAAATACTCATCTTTGTCCAGAAAATTCTTTTCCATATGCTTCCTTGCTTTTATATCACATACCACCTCTAATATATATAATTACATTCTGTAATGGTATGGCTTACAGTTATGCTCTATCAAATACTTCTCTACTACTCCCTTCATAGATGACCCACATTATCTGTTTTTTATAATGAATTGTGTTGCCCCAACCATCAGTAATTATTTTGTTGATGGGGTTTCAAATTTCATACATAAATGTTGTTGTTTTTTTTAAAAAATAAATGTTTCTAAAAATATTCTAGTTAGTCTTCTCTATTAAATCTTTTAGAGTTTATATTTCACTTATATTTGCATAGCATGATCCCAGTTAACGCTAAATTTTTGACAATACAAACTGCATTGTATTTCATTCTTACACATGTACTCCACTGAGTTTTACAAAATAATTGTAGTGGCCTAAGTCTCTTAAAGTAACACAATGCATTTTTATTATCTCTAGCAACTTTGTTGTGATATATTTTTAATCCTTTAATCCATATCTTGTTTTCTTCTTAACATTTACAGTGGGATTTTTCATGAAATAATAGAATCCGTACTATAAGTAAGACTTCCCTATGATGTTCCTTAAGCATTTTTGTAATATACAATAGAATTAATAATCTACAAAGGAGTAAATTGCCAAAAGCTTCACTGAAAGTAGATATTGCCTTACATTGTTACTTTTTTGTTTCTAAATGTACCATGCTTATGCCAAAAACTTTTGCAAAAATGGTGTTTTTAAATGTCAAATGTTCAAAAATAGCCAAAGTAGGGGCGCCTGGGTGGCTCAGTTGGTTAAGCGGCTGCCTTCGGCTTAGGTCATGATCCCAGAGACCCGGGATCGAGCCCCACATCGGGCTCCCTCCTCGGCAGAAAGCCTGCTTCTCCCTCTCTCACTCCCCCTGCTTGTGTTCCCTCTCTGGCTGTGTTTCTCTCTGTCAAATAAATAAAATCTTAAAAAAAAAATAGTCAAAGTAAAAGTAATGAATAGTAAATAGTAATTTCTATAATAGCAATTAGTGAAGCTTATCATGCACACACCAACAAGACAGTGCGCAAATGAAAGGAGCACTCAACCAAGACATGAAATGAGGCTCAGAGATATATTGGTGTAAAATAGCCTATATAGTGAGAAAGCAGTGACTGTTTCATTTAAAATATTTTATTTATTTATTTAAGAGAGAGAAAGAGAGACAGAGAGCACAAGAAAAAGAGGGTCAGAAGAACAAATAGACTCCCCAGTGAGCAGGGAACCCAACGTGGGGACTCAATCCTGGGACTCCTGGGACTCCTGGGACTCCGGGATCATGATCTGCGACAAAGGCATATGCTTAACTGACAGCCCCCAGGCGCCCTTTGACTGTTTATTCTTCGCAGTGATTGGTTATATTCAAATTTTCTTAAATGATATAGGGAATTGGCTTTCAGAGACATAAGAAAGAAATGACATAAGCAAGAAATCTTCAAAAAAAAAAAAAAAAAAAAAAAAAGAAATGACCCAGGTCAAGTTAGGCTTGCAAAATAAACTAAATTAAGGTTTTCTTGTAGACAAAAGTGATTGTGTCTGCTCAAGGAAATTTCAAGGCTGGTCTCTATTTGTGGTTTTAACAGTAAATTCAGTAAAAACTAACACTACTAATGTTAGTTAGTTAGTTAGTAACTAATGTTAGTTCTCAACTAATAAGAGAAAAAAGTGTTTTGGAGTAATTTTCAGCTGTATAAATTCATGCAATTGACCAACTTTTATCATAACCTGTGCAAGGACAAATTTTATTTCTTACATTCAGTAAGAATAAAGGAAAATTTCCATTAAGATAGTGAAGTAAGGGGCACTTACTGGGTGGCTCAGTTGGCTGGGTATCTTACTTTTGGCTCAAGTCATGATCCAGGGCCCTGGGATAAATCCCTGCATTAGGCTCTTTGCTCAGTGGGGTGTCTGCCTGTCCTGCTGCCCCTCCCCCTGCTCCTCATCTCTCTCTATCTCTTTCTCTCTCCCTCAGATAGACAAAGAAAATCCTTTAAAAAATGTAACTAACTAAATAAATATGATGAAGTAAATGTTTTTTTGTCTTCAATTCTCTGAAACAACAAAATGTAATAAAAAGAGTAAAAAATAGAAAAGCATAGAATATTTTAATGAAATTAGGAGGTGATAAGTATACTTAGATACTTGCATAATATAAACAAATACTGCAAATAAATTGAAATTTGAAACAAAGTGAGAGAGAAAAATATTTAAATCTACCTCTGCAGATTTTGGATGGTAAGCAATAATTGCAGAAAATAGGCAGCATAATATTAAAGGATCCAAACAACAGTGATTTATTCATTTATTCATTTTTTCATGAAGCAGCAAGATTGGGGGCATAGATAATTATGGGAATCTCCTGTATCTCAGTTGAATATCAGAAAGTAGTAAAGGAAAATGTTAATAAATAAAATTTAGCAGTAAATTTTGAAGATCTTATTGGTTTTATTCAAGGATTCATGAATCAGGTACCATGAAATCTAGTAGATGGCAAGGAGTTCCAAGGAGCTGTACAAAATCAAAGCCTTGGGGTGCCTGGGTGGCTCAGTTGCTTGAGCAACTGCCCTCAGCTCGGGTCATGCTCCCTGCTCAACAGGGGATGATCTGCTTATCCCTCTGACCTTCCCCCCCCCATGCTCTCTCTCTCAAATAAATAAAATCTTAAAAAAAAATCAAAGACTTGGGGGGGGCACCTGGGTGTCTCAGTTGGTTAAGTGCTGTACTCTTCATTTTAGCTGGGGTGGTGATCACTGGGTCATGAGATGGAGCCCCACCTGGGACTTCTGCCCCTGCTTTCTCTCTCCCTCTCTCTCAATATCAAATACATAAATAAAATCTTTTTTTAAAAGATCTTTAAAGATTTTTAAAAGATTTTAAAAAAATTTAAAAAAAAAAGATTTTATTTATTAACTTGACAGAGAGAAATACAGTTGAGAGAGGGAACACAAGCAAGGGGAACGAGAAAGGGAGAAGCAGGTTATCCAGGGAGCCGGGAGCCCAACATGGGGCTTGGTCCAATGACGTAAGCTGAAGGCAGATACTTAATGATTGAGCCACCTAAGCACCCCACATAAAAATAAAATCTTAAAATCAAACAAATAGGGCACCTGCTTGGCTCACTGGGTTAAGCCTCTGCCTTCAGCTCAGGTCATGATTTCAGGGTCCTGGGATCGAGGCCCGCACCAGGCTCTCTGCTCGGTGGGGAGCCTGCTTCCCCTCTCTCTGCCTGCCTCTCTGCCTACTTGTGATCTCTCTCTCTCTGTCAAATAAATAAATAAAATCTTTAAAAAAAATTTCTATTTCCCAGAGAGGTGAAACTCCAATTAAGTTGAGTGTAAGTTTGATGATGTGGGGCTTAGGATCAAAGACTTCATTTGGGCTAATGTTTTTGTTTCTAAGAAGGTAGTATTGAAACAGAAATAGAAATTAGAAAATAAGGTTTAAACACAGAAAATAAGAAATAATATAGAAGATATTAGTGCCCATTACATTGAAATTTAACAGGATGGTATGCTTGGCAGTCACTTCTATAGAGCTGTTTATGTGAAATATATGACAGTTAATGTGAAATATGTGACAACACAGAGTGTAAATATTGAGACTCTGTATAAGGTAAATTATATTCTTGCTTGCTCCAAAGGAAATATTACACAATGTAGGTGAACCATTTGTAAATATCTTTACTTATAATCTGATTATTATTTGTTTATTAATTTTGCTTTTATTTGATTTACCTGTTTGTACAGTATATTATCTGGGAGTGTTTTTTGTTTGTTTTTATTAACATATAATGTATTATTTGCTTCACAGGTATAGGTCTGTGCATCATCAGTCTTATACAATTCACAGCACGTATCCTACCCATAGCACACACATAGCACATATCCTACCCAGTGTCCATAATTCAGCCACTTATCCCTTCCTCTCCACCCCCAGCAGCCCTCAGCTTGTTTCCTGAGATTAAGAGTCTCTTATGGTTTGTCTCCCTCCCCAGTCCCATCTCCTTTCATTTCTTTCCCTCCCTTCCCCCCAGGAGCCCCTGCCCTGCCTCTCAAATTCTTCATATCAGAGAGATCATATGATAATTGTCTTTCTCTGATTGACTTATTTCGCTCAGCATAATACCCTCTAGTTCTATCCATCTTGTTGCAAATGGCAAGATTTTGTATTTTTGATGGCTGCATAGTATTCCACTGTGTGTGTGTGTGTGTGTGTGTGTGTGTGTGTGTGTGTGCGTGTATACATACCACATCTTCTTTATCCATTCATCTGTTGATGAGCATCTAGGTTCTTTCGGTAGTTTGGTTATTGTGGATAATGCTGCTGTAAACATTGGGGCACATGTGCCACTTCAGATCACTACATTTGTATCTTTAAGGTAAATACCCAGTAGTGCAATTGCTGGGTCATAAGGTAGCTCTATTTTCAAATTTCTGAGGAACCTCCATACTGTTTTCCAAAGTGGATGCACTAGCTTGCATTCCCACCAATAATGTAGGAGGGTTCCCCTTTCTTCACATCCTCTTCAGCATCTCTTGTTTCCTGACTTGTTAATTTTAGCTTTTCTGACTGCTGTGAAGTGGTATCTCACTGTGGTTTTGATTTATATTTCCCTGATGCTGAGTGATGTTGAACACTTTTTCATGTGTCTGTTGGCCATTTGGATGTCTTCTTTACAGAAATGTCTGTTCATGTCTTCTATCCATTTCTTGATTGGATTATTTGTTTTTTGGTGTTGATTTTGATAAATTCTTTATATATTTTGGATACTAGCCCTTTATCTGATATGTCATTTGCAAATATCTTCTCCCAGTATTTTGGTTGTCTTTTGGTTTTGTTGACTGTTTCCTTTGCTGTGCAAAAGTTTTTACCTTGATTAAGTCCCAATAGTTCAATTTTGCCCTTGCTTCCCTTGCCTGTGACAATGTTTCTAAGAAGTTGCTGTGGCTGATGTTGAAGAGGTTGCTGCCTGTGTTCTCCTCAAGGATTTTGATGGATTCCTGTCTCAAATTGAGGCCTTTCATCCATTTTGAGTCTATTTGTGTGTCTATTGTAAGGAAATGGTCCAGTTTCATTCCTCTACGTGGCTGTCCAATTTTCCCAACACCGTTTGTTTAAGAGACTGTCTTTTTTCCACTGGACATTCTTTTCTGCTTTATCAAAGATTAGTTGACAATAGAGTTGAAAGTTCATTTCTGGACTCTCTCTTCTGTTCCATTGATCTATGTGTCTGTTTTTGTGCCAATTCCATACTGTCTTGATGATTACAGCTTTGTAATAGAGCATGAAGTCCAGAATTTTGATGCCCTCAGCTTTGTTTCTCTTTTTCAATGTTTCTTTGGCTATTTAGGATCATTTCTGTTTCCATACAAATTTTAGGATTATTTGTTCCAGCTCTGTGAAAAATGTTGATGGTATTTTGATAAGGATTTCATTAAATGTGTAGATTGTTCTAGGTAGCATAGACATTTTCATAACATTTGTTCTTCCAATCCATGAACATGGAAAGTTTTTCAATTTCCCTGTGTCTTCCTCAGTAGGTTTCATGAGTATTCTATAGTTTTCTGGGTACAGATTCTTTGCCTCTTTGGTTAGACTTATTCTTAGATATCTTATGGTTTGGGGTGCAGCTGTAAATGGGATGGACCCCTTAATTTCTCTTTTTTCTGTCTTGCTGTTGGTGTATAGAAATACAACTGATTTTGTGCATCGATTTTATATCCTGACATTTTACTGAATTCCTCTATGAGTTCTAGCAGTTTTGGAGTAAAGTCCTTTGGATTTCCCATATAAAGTATCATATCATACGCAGAGTGAGAGTTTAACTTCTTTTTTGCTGATTCAGATGCCTTTTATTTCTTTTTGTTGTCTGATTGCTGAGGCTAGGACTTTTGGATGTCTTCTTTGCAGAAATGTCTGTTCCTGCAGACATTGTGCCTGCTATGTTGAATAGTAGTGGTGATAGTGGACAGCCCTGCTGTGTTCCTGACCTTAGGGGGAAAGCTCCTAGTTTTTCCCTATTGAGAAAGATGCTTGCTGTTGGTTTTTCATAGATGGGTTTTATGATATTGAGGTATGTACCCTCTATCCCTACACTGTGAAGAGTTTTGATCAAGAAAGGATGCTGTACTTTGTCAAATGCTGAATTTTTCAGGATCTATTGAGAATATCATATGTTTTTGTTTTTTCTTTTATTCATGTATTGTACCACATTAATTGATCTGCGGATGTTGAACTAACTTGCAGCCCAGGAGTAAATTCCCCTTAGCCATGATGAATAATCCTCTTAATGTACTGTTGGATCCTATTGACTAGTATTTCTAGTGAGAATTTTTTGGTTTAATATTCATCAAGGATATTGGTCTCAAATTCTTTTTGATGGGGTCTTTGTTGGTTTTGCAATCAAGGTAATGCTGGCCTCATAAAATGAGTCTGGAAGTTTTCCTTCCATTTCTATTTTTTGGAACACTTTCAGGAGAATAGGTATTAACTTTTCTTTAAAGTTTGGTAGAATTCCCCTGGGGAAGCCATCTGGCCTTGGGTTCTTGTTTTTGGGTAGACTTTTGATTACTGCTTCAGCCTCCTTACTGGTTATGGGTCTGTTCAGGTTTTCTATTTCTTCTTGGTTCAGTTTTGGTAGTTTATATGTCTATAAGAATGCATCCATTTATTCTGTATTGTCAGATTTGCGGATGTATAGTTACTCATAATATGGTCTTATAATTGTTTGTCTGTCTTTGGTATTGGTTGTCATCTCTCCTCTTTCATTCATGATTTTATTAATTTGGGTCCTTTCTCTTTTCGATAAGTCTGGCCAGGGGTTTATAAATCTTATTAATTCTTTCAAAGAATCAGCTCCTACTTTCATTGATTTGTTCTATAATTCTTTTGGTTTCTATTTCATTGATTTCTTCTCTGATCTTTATTATTTCTCTTCTCCTGCTGGGTCTAGGCTTTCTTTGCTGTTCTTTCTCTAGCTCCTTTAGGTGTAGGGTCAGGTTTTGTACGTGAGAACTTTCTTGTTTCCTGAGAAAGGCTTATATTGCTACATACTTTCCTCTCAAGATGGCGTTTGCTGTGTCACAAAGATTTTGAACAGTTATGTTTTCATTTTCATTTGTTTCCATGAATTTTTTAAATTCTTTTTTAATTTCTTGGTTGACCCATTCATTCTTTAGTAGCATGCTTTTTACTCTCCATGTACTTGAGTTCTTTCTAACTTTCCTCTTGTAGTTGAGTTCTAGTTTCAAAGCATTGTGGTCTGAAAATATGCAGGAATGATCCCAATCTTTTGGTACTGGTTGAGGCTAGATTTGTGACCCAGGGTATGATCCATTCTGGAGAATGTTCTATGTGCACTAGAGAAGAATGTATATTCTGTTGCTTTGGGATGGAACGTTCTGAATATACATGTGATGTCCATCTGGTCCAGTGTGTCATTTAAAACCTTTATTTCCTTGCTGGTCTTTTGCTTAGATGATCTGTCCATTTCAGTGAGGGCAGTTAAAATCCCATACTATTATTGTATTATTGTCAATGTGTTTCTTTGATTTTGTTATTAATTTGTTTATGTAGTTGATTGCTTCCATGTTAAGGGCATAGATATTTAAAATTGTTGGATCTTCCTCTTAGATAGACCACTGAAGTGTGATATAGTGCCCTTCCTCATTATTACAGTCTTTGGCTTAAAATCTAATTTATCTGATATAAGGATGGCCACCCCAGCTTTCCTTTGATGTTCGTTAGCATGGTGAATTATTTTCCATCCCCTCACTTTCATTCTGGAAGTGTCCTTGGGTCTAAAATGAGTTTCTTACAGACATCATATCAATAGGTCTTGTTTTTTTAATCCATTCTGATACCCTGGGTCTTTTAACTGGCACATTTATCCCATTTATGTTTGGGGTAACTATTGAAAGATATGAAAGATATGAATTTAGTGCCTGTAAGGTGACTGTTACTGTGTATTGTCTCTGTTCCTTCCTGGTCTGTTACTTTTAGGCTCTCTCTTTGCTTAGAGGACCCCTTTCAATATTTCTTGTAGGGCTTGTTTGGTGTTTGCAAAATCTTTAATTTTTGTTTGTACTGGAAGCTTTTTATCTTTCCTTCTATTTTCAGTGACAGCCTAGCTGGGTCAGGTTTTGTACGTGAGAACTTGGTTGCATATTTTTCCTGTTTAGTGCTCTGAATATATGATGCCAGTCCTTTCTGACCTGCCAGGTCTCTGTGGATAGATCTGCTGCCAATATAATGTTTCTGTCATTGTATACTGCAGACCTCTTCTCCTGGGCTTCTTTCAGGATTTTCTCTTTGTCACTGAGACTTGTAACTTTTACTGTTAGATGAATGGGTATGGACTTATTTTTATTAATTTTGAGGGGGGTTCTCTGTGCCTCTTGGATTTTGATGCTGGTTCCCTTCCCCAAATTAGGGAAATTCTCTGCTATAATTTGCTCCAATATACCTTATGCCTCTCTCTCTTTCTTCTTCTTCTGGGATCCCAATTATTCTAATATTGTTTCATCTTAGAGTAGCGCTTATCTCTTGACTTCTCCCTTTGTGGTCCAGTAGTTGTTTGTCTCTCTTTTTCTCAGCTTCTTTATTTTCCATCATTTGGAAATGATATCCAATATATCACTAATTCTCTCTTCTGCCTCATTTATTTTATCAGTAAAGGCCTCCGTTTTTTTATTGCATCTCATTAATAGTTTTTTTTTTTTTTATTTCAACTTGGTTAGATTTTAGTTCTTTTATTTCTCCAGAAAG
Organism: Spilogale gracilis; assembly: GCA_004023965.1. Taxonomy (NCBI): domain Eukaryota; kingdom Metazoa; phylum Chordata; class Mammalia; order Carnivora; family Mephitidae; genus Spilogale; species Spilogale gracilis. The sequence goes on along the minus strand of PITA01007868.1, from coordinate 20,048 downwards.
GGACTTTATTTTTCCAGAAAGGGATTCTCTATCTTCCATGAGTTTTTCAAGCCCAGCTGGCACCTTGATAATTGTCATTCTGAAGTCTAGTTCTGACATGTCCCTACTAATGTCCCTATTGATTAGGTCCCTAGCCATCGGTACTGGCTCTTGTTTGTTTGTTTGTTTGTTTTGAGGTGAGTTTTTCTGCTTTGTCATTTTATTCAGATAAGAATAGATGAATGAGGAAATAGAATCCTAGAAGGGTAGCAATAATCCCAGAAAATTATACAGTAACCAAATCGGAAGAGACCTGAACCTGGAAGGAGAAGAAAGGAGAAAAAAATATTATATATTATATATAATATACGTAATATATATCCAATATAAAAATATGTAAAAGATTATTAGACTGGTGAATAGAACAGAACCACACATTTGATTTGGGGTGTATTTTGGTCTGTTAGAAGAAACTGCCTCCCAAAATTTTAAGGAAAGAAAAACATATATATACACAAAAATAAGGTTAAACCCAATGAAGGGTTAGAATAAGGTTAAACTCAATGATTGTAAAGATAAAAATTTAAAAATATTCTAAAAATGGAATTTATAAGAAGTTGTTGAAAAAAGAAAAAGCAAAAAATAGAGAATAAAATGGAGAAGAAAAAAAGTCTTTGAAAGACTAAAGAATCATGGGAAAAGAAGCATGAATTCTATGTGTTGCATTCCCCAATGGTGGAGTTCCATAGTTCTTACTGATTGGTGAACTTGGTCTTGGCTGGATGTTCTTGCTAATCTTCTGGGAAAGGGGCCTATTGCAGTAATTCACAAATGTCTTTGCCCAAGGGGGAATTGCACCATCTTGCTTTGTAATCTGCTTTGGTTCACTCTTGGGAGCTTTTATTCCCTGCACATTTTCCATACAGCTTTGGAGAATGGGAATAAATATGGTGACCTCCCTGTCTCTGGCCCAGAGGAGCCGAGAGCTGGGGGCCCCATTCCTCAGTATACCCTCAGAGAAAAGCAATCATTCATGTGTGTCTCCCTGGTCTTAAGCTGTGCTCCATTCTCACCCGGCCTGTGATCCAGCATTTCTTTCTTTGGCACTGGTCCCTGTTTGGAGTCTTCAAGCCCAGCAGGTTCCTGCAGGGCACTCCTGTTCCACTCCTCCCAGAGGAAGAAGGTGATTCTCCCTGGATCTGCCACTTTGGGGGTCCTGCTCAAAGAGTAGTGGCCCGACTGTCCCACGGATCATGGTTTAAAGTAACCCCGATCTGAGAACCCACTTCTTGGCTCCATCTCTGCAGCCAGATTCCCTGCTCTGATTTCTGGGAGCTCTGCCACTCTCAGGCACCCTTGGTCTTTCTGTGACCTCAAGGGACCTGAGACCACATTGTCCCTGTGAGGGTTCCATCCCCTGCTTAGCCTCTGGAGCAATATCCCTCAGTGGAGCTAATTTCTAAAAGTTTCAATTTTGTGCATCATGGCTCTACCACTTGCCAGAAGCCGGTCCCTCCCCCTGAGGCCTATCTTCCTGTATATCACCTCTGATTCACTTCTCTGCACGTCCTACCTTCCAGAAAGTTGTTGCTTTTCTGTTCCTTGAATTGCTGCTCTTCTTCTCTTCAGTCTCCTGTTGAGTTTGTAGATGTTAAGAATGGTTTGATAACCATCTTGCTGAACTCTCAGGATCAAAAATATTTAGTTTCTTAGTCCTCCCCATTTTGCTCCCAGGAGGGGTGTTTGTTTTATCTTGGATTTTCTGATATCTGTTTAATGTTTAAGGATGCTCTTCATGGAGAATTAATGGAGATGTGTATTCCAAGAGCTTCCAAGGAAGTCTAAATTGACCTGAAAACTAATCATTGGTTGTTTTATTAGACTGGTAAACAAAAATAAAAAAGGGATTGATCAGACTTTGCTTTGAATCTCCATGAGAACATTTCCTGCCTGGTAATTCATTAAATAAGTTCAGTTTGTTTTTTGAAGTTTGAGGTTCAAGGATGACTTAGTCACTGATTCTGGATCCCATTCATATTTTCTAGGTGGCCAGGGACCCAGGATACTAAAAACACATTTTTGACCAACCTGGCACCATTTGGTGCCTTTTTTCTACTTGTGATAGGTTTGTCTATTTCATAGGTGCTCCCTCCTCCTAGAAGACCTCATACTTCTGTATGAAGTCTCAATATAATCCTATACTTGTTTTTGGAAAACACTTTAAACAATACAAACTAATACTAATTTTGGCCATGATGGGGAACTCTGGATATGTTATATCTTTTTATTTTACTTTAAGCCTTTATTTATTATTGTTTTTAAGTTTTTATATAAATTCTAGGTAGTTAACATATCATGTAATATTGGTTTCAGGAGTAAAATCTAGTGATTCATCCCTTACATACAACACCCAATGTTTATTGGGGGACATTTAAACTGTTTTCATAATTTGGTTATCGTTCATAGTGCTGTTATAAACATTAGGGTGCATGTCTTTCAAATCAGTGTTTTTGTCTCCTTTGGATAAATAACTAGTATCATAGGGTAGTTCTATTTTTAACTTTCTGAGGAAGCTCCATACTGTTTTCCAGAGTGGCTTCACTAGTTTGCATTCCCACCAAGAGTGTAAGAGTGTTCCCTTTCTCAGCATCCTTGCCAACATCTATTTTTTTCCTGTGTAATTTTAGCAATTCTGACTTACATGAGGTGGTATCTCATTGTGGTTTTGATTTTTATTTCCCTGATGAGAATGATGTTGAGCATTTTTTCATGTGTCTGTTGACCATCAATATGTCTTCTTTGGAAACATGTCTATTTATGTCTTCTGCCCATTTCTTAACTGGATCATTTGTTATTTGAGTGTTGAGTTTGATAAATTCTTTATAAATTTTGGGTACCAAACCTTTATCAGATGTGTCATTTGCAAGTATCTTCTCCCATCCCACAGGTTGCCTTTAGTTTTGTTGATTGTTTCCTTCACTGTGCCAAAGCTTTTATCTTGATAATGTCCTAACAGTTCATTTTTATTTGTGTTTCTCTTACCTCCAAAGACATGTCTAGTAAGAAGTTGTTGCACCTGAGGTTAAAGAGATTGCTGCCTGTGTTCTCGTCTAGGATTCTGATGGATTCCTATCTCATATTTAAGTCTTTAATCCACTTTGAATTTATTTTGGTGTAAGAAAGTGATCCAGTTTCATTCTTCTGCATGTTGCTGTCCATTTTTCCCAGCACCATTGGCTGAAAAGACTGTCTTTTTTCCATTGAATATTCTTGTCTTCTTTGTCAAAGTTTAGTTGCCCATATAGTTGTTCCTTCATTTCTGTTTTTTTTTTATTCTGTTCCATTGTCCTCTGTGTCTGTTTTTGTGCTAGAGCAATACTGTCATAATAACTACAGCTTTGTATATAGCTTGAAATCTGGAATTGTGATGCCTCCAGCTTTATTATTCTTTTTCACTATTGTTTTGGCTATTCAGGGTCTTTGTGGTTCCGTACAGATCTAAGATTGTTTGTTCTAGCTCTAGAAAATGCTGGTGTCTACTTTCTCTCTTTCTTTCTTTCTTTCTTTCTTTCTTTCTTTCTTTCTTTCTTTCTTTCTTTCTTTCTCTTTATTTCTTTATTTCTTTTTCTTCCTTTCTCTTTTTTCCTTCCTTCCTTCCCTCCTTCCTTCCTTCCTTCCTTCTCTCTTTCTTTCACTCTCTCCCTCTTTCATTCTTTCTTTTTTAAAAGATTTTTTCCTTTTTGAGAGAAAGACAGAGATAGAGTATAAGCAGGGAAGAGAGGGAAAAGCAGATTCCCCGCTGAGCAGGGAACATGATGCGGGGCTTGATCCCAGGAGCCCGGGATCAAGACCTGAGATGAAGGCAGTTGCTTAGCCGACTGAGCCACTCAGACATCCTGCTGGTGGTATTTCCATAGGGATTGCATTAAGTGTATGGACTGTTTTGGACAGCATAGACATTTTAACAATATTTTTTCTTCCAATTCATACACATGGAATGTGTTTCTGTTTCTTTGTGTCATTTTCAATTTCTTTCATCAGTGTTCTATAGTTTTCAGAGTACAAAGCTTTTACTTCTTTGATTAGGTTCATTCCCAAGTATCTTATGGGTTTTGGTGCAATTGTAAATGGGATTAGTTCCTTGGTTTCTCTTTCTATTACTTAATTAATGGTATATAAGAATGCCAAAGATTTCTGTACATTGATTTTGTATCCTGCAACTTTGTAAAATTCGTGTATCACTTCTAACAATATGTTGGTGGAGTCTTTCAGGTTTTCTACATAGAGTATCATATTATATGTGAATAGTGAAAGTTTGACTTCCTTACCAGTTTGAATGCCTATTTCTCTCTCTTGTCTGATTGCTGAGGCTAGGACTTCCAGTACTATGTTAAATAACAATGGTGAGAGCAGACATCCTGTTTTGTTCCTGGCCTCAAAGGAAAAGCTCTCTGTTTTTCCCCATGAAGATATTAGCTGTGGGTCTTCTGTATATGGCCTTTATGAGATTGAGTAATGTTCTCCCTATCCCTACTTTGTTGAAGATTTTTATCAAGAAAGAATGTTGTATTTTAGCAAATTATTTTCTACATCTACTGAGAAGCTTGTATGGTTCTTATCCTTTCTTTTATTAATGTGGTATATCATGATTGACTTATAGTCCAGTAATAAATCCCACTTGATCATGGTGAATAATTCTTTTAATGTACTATTGGATTCAATTTGCTGTATTTTATTGAGAATTTTTGCATCTGTGTTATCAGGGTTAGTGACCTGTAATTCTCCTTTTTAATGTTGGTCTCCCAGAATGAGTTCGGAAGTTTTCCTTCCATTTCTATTTTTTTTGGAACAGTTTCAGAAGCATGGTTATTAACTCTTCAAATATTTCGTAGAATTCCCCTGGGATGCCATCTGGCCCTGGACTCTTATTTGTTGGGAGATGTTTATTACTGATTCAGTTTCTTTGCTAGTTGTGCATCTGTTCAAATTTTCTGTTGCTTCCTGTTTTAGTTTTGGTAGTTTATATGTTTCTACGTATTTACCCAATTTCTTCAAAATTGCCTAATTTGCTGGCATACAGTTGCTTGTAATATCCTCTTATAATTGTTTGTATTACTGTAGTGGTGCTTGTGATCTTTCTTCTTTCATTCATGATTTTATCTACTTGGGTCTTTTATCTTTTCTTTTTCATAAGTCTGGCTAGGGGATTATCAATTTTATCAATTCCTTCAAAGAACCAGCTCCTGGTTTCATTAGTATGTTCTACTGTTGTTTGTTTCTTTCTACATCATTTATTTCTTCTCTAATCTTTGTTATTTCCCTTCTCTTGATGGCTTTAGGCTTTATTTACTGTTCCTTTCCTAGTTCTTTTAGGGGTAAGGTTAGGTTGTATTTGAGACTTTATTTGCTCCTTGTGTTAGGCTTGCATTAATCTGTACTTCCCTCTTGGGGCCACCTTTACTGCATCCCAAAGGTTTTGGACTGTCGTGTTTTCATTTTCATTTGCTCCCGTGTACTTTAAAATTTTTTTCTCTAATTTCCTGGTTGATCCATTCATTCTTAAGTAGGATGTTCTTTAACCTCCATGTACTTGTAGTCTTCCCCAATTTTTTCTTGTAGTTGACCAGGTTTCATAGCCTTCTGATCTGAAAATATGCATGATTGATCTCGGTCTTTTTTTATACATCAGTTGAGGACTGATTATGACCCAGGATGTGATCTATTCTGGAAAATATTCCATGGGCACTTGAAAACAATATGTATTCTGCTGCTTTAGGTTGAAATGTTTTGAATATATTTGTTTAAGTCCATCTGGTCCAAGGTGTAATTCAAAGCCCTTGTTTCCTTTTTGATCTTCTGCTTATATGATCTGTCCATTGCTGTGAGTGGGGGTGTTAAGGTCCCCTACTACTAATGTATTATTACCAATGAATCTCTTTAAGTTTGTTATTAATTGATTTATATATTTGGGTGCTCTTTTGTTGGGGGCATAATATTTACAATTTTTACATCTTCTTGTTGGAAGGGTCCATCCCTTAATTATGATATAGTGCATTACTTCATCTTTTCTTATAGTTTTTGGTTTAAATTCTGTTTTATCTGATATAAGTACGGCTTCTCCAACTTTGTACATTCATTACCATGAAAAATCATTCCCCATCTGCCCACTTTCAATCTGCAAGTATATTTCACTTAAAATGAGTCTTATAAACAGTAGATAGTTGGGTCTTTTTTTTTTTAATCCATTCTGATATCTTATGTCCTTTGAATAGAGTATTTAATCCACTGTATATGTTAAAACTAGTAAGCTAATCCATTTAAAGGAAACCTAGAAGTTCAATAAAATTATATTCAAAATCTAATCAACTTTTGAAATTGGAATGATGAAGCCTCAAAACAAATGCTTAAACCACAGTAGTGTTTCTCAGTCTCTGAAGTTGTCTGAGGCATGCCATTTTTTGTAAATACCTTTCTCTACTCAGTTCACTTTCATCATTCAATTGTATCCTTCTGTTCCATCAATACTCTTTCCCTGGCCTCTTGAATTAACAGCCCTTTATTTCAGGGTTTTTCTCAGGAAATTAAAATCACATTGCACAAACTTCTCCTAATATAATCAAACTATCCTAGAACTCATAATATGATTTCCTTTAACTCTGAAGTTAACACATGCAGTCCAATTTTTGTTGCTAAATAAAAGCACAGAGTTTTTCAGGTAGGTAATTAAATAATCATAAAAATTTGTCACTTCTTCCTTTTCATATTCGCACCTACTGATATAACCCCACCAATCCAGCAAGTTTACTACTTATAACCATCAAGGATAATAAGCCCGTAATTATGACTCTGCAGCTTAATAAGTGTTCATGTCTTGATCAAGTTTTTTGGACACTTCAATAACAAATACTACTTTATAAGTGTTTATTGATGGATTTATATTAAAAGTAAAAATGGTAATGCTATTAATAACTATTCTGTATTTGTCTGTAGACTGCATATATTACCAGAAACTAAATCAACTCAAGTGGCTACCCAGCGATAGTGCTCTTTAAAGCTACAAGATCATAGTAGAAGTGACTGCATAGAAGGTAGTGTAAGGATTTAACAGACTATTATGCTAAATAGGCTTTTAATTTTAATCTTATACAAAGACATCTTGCAGAGCAGAAGTAGAAATTCATAGAGGTGTTCACAGGAATTACTTTATAAATGAACAAGATCTGGCCCACAATACTGTAGGAAAAAATGAAAACAATCAGGATGTGAAAGCCAAGAAAGCTAAGATTTGGTGATGCCAAATGGTCATCTGGTAAATGGATGTTTGCTAAAGTGCTCCATGAGACCACCTATACAAGTAAGAAAAAGGTGCTACAATCTGAAGGAAAATGTTTTATGATAGTAGAGGACATGTACTAGTTGTGGCTAACCTAAAGATGATTTTTTTTTTTTTTGCTGTGATCCTGGAATACCAAATTTTGTGTAATGAAACATTGTGATTAAAAGAAATATTCTTACTAAATTATGAAACCTATAGAGCAGAAAAATACCTGGTTTTAAAAGTGATCCACATATAATCTATAATCACATTGAAGCAATTTCTTGTAGTCGACCAATGAAACAGAAACTATAGCTGTCAAAATGTAGAACAGTGTATACATAATTCATAAACCTGTTAAAGTAATTGAACTACAATATTTTGGGATAAAACAGCATTGAATGTCAAATAGAAAAATAGAGTTTAGAGATACTCAGGCTTTGAGGAGCTACTTTATGCATCTGCTAAAGTTCTTGTTATGATATTGAAATTATTTTGTACTTGTAGAGATAAGTGGAGTAATATTATCTTCTCATATTTCAACGTCATCTTCAAGTTCAGTAAAAATGTTCTTTTTCAACAATAACTTTGAGGTGAGAAGAGTCACACAAGTCATTTCCTTGTCATTTTTAAGTACTTCAGCATTTTTATGAATTGCTTTTTTTCATAAATAACATGGTTTATATTTCACCAACTTATTTAGCTTGTTTAATTATTTCTTAAGCAAAAAATATTTATATTACTAGGGATTATGTAAGAGGAAAGCAGGTACTTAACATACTGAAATAAAGTAGAGTGAGGAGGCTGGACAACAATAGCATAGTAAACTCCATAAAAACTTACTTGACTGCAAGGTATTTTTATGATCCACATAATCATAAGTGTTGGTATAATGGAGTGAAAAGCATATTTAAATTGCCTAAAGAATAACAATGAAAGATGGAAGGAATTATCTTTGTAAAGCTTTTATAATTCTAGGGCACTCCTCATTTAATATGGTTTATTTTTCTAAGTGATATATAAAATGACTTGGGCTACTCATTTTTATCTATTTCTAAGTCATAAATTGATTAACTATGACATTCTCACTTATTTTAATAGTCTTATTATTTTAAAAGGCATTGTATATTATATCTGCTTTTAGGCAAGGCAGATATTTTACAATGTTCATTTTATATGAATATAAAACTTAAAATATGGATAATTTTTGTTGTCATATGATGAAATAAGATGATTAAAGTGTTTTGGATAATAGCATCATGTTAATAATATATATTGTTAGGACTGAATTTGAACATTGTAACAGAATAAGTTTCATGACTATCTATTACAATCATTTAAAGTAAGTTGACATCTAAATTTTGCTTCACCCACCAGTTTTCCAAACTCTTTTCAGAATTCTCCCAAGTATTTCCCCCTAGAATTTTTATTTACAGTTTAAATTCACTGCATTTAGTTAAAGTATTTCCCTCTTGTATCAAGTTAAAAATTCTTGAAAGAGCTAAGTAGAATTATGTGCACATTTCCATCATACATGTGCATGTGTGTATTTAAGGGTACATATTAATAACTACTGTTTGCTGAAATACTTTTTACACTACACAATTGAAATCTCATGAGGTTACTATAATTAAGTGATACTTTGATGATCATATATTTTTGGTGTGCAAATAAACTATTAGTGCTGAAATGTACAGTTAGGTCTTAGGTTGGTATTACTAATTTATTTTAAAAGACCTTTAATGCAAAAAAATAAATAAATAAGTAAAACATTTTAATGCAATGACAGATTAATTCAGAATAACTTACTTTGGCAAACAATTAAGTGCCTCTAGGATACATTGATGCAGACACATTTATAAATAAGGCCATGCTGAAGGAAAATATATTTCTTGCCTTTTTTTTTTAAAGATTTTATTTATTTATTTGTCAGAGAGAAAACACAGTGAGAGAGGGAACACAAACAGGGGGAGTGAGAGAGGGAGAAGCAGGCCTCCAGCCGAGCAGGGAGGCCAATGCAGGACTCAATCCTGGGTCTCCGGGATCATGACCTGAGCCAAAGGCAGACGCTTAATAACTGAGCCACCCAGGCATCCCTGTTTCTTGTCTTAAAAGAAAATTATAGGCAAGGACTATTATGTAGTTTTTATTTTTTGTAGAATGTTTCATTTCAAACATTTTTGAAATGATTTTTTTATTTAAATTCCAATTATTTAACATATAGTGTGTTATTGGTTTCAGTTTCAGACATTTAAATAAATATTTGGTAATAGTATATCAAACCTTTATTCAATTAATAGACATAAATAAAATATTGAGCATCTATTAACATCTATATAACTTGTGGCAAACACAATTTTGTGTTTTGGTAGGAATATTTCTGTTATTATATCTTCAAATTTGAGTTGTAAACTTGATTTCTCCTTGAGTATATTAGTTAGAAAATCCAAGGGTTGGTTATTGGAGGGAACAATAACTTCGATGTGTCATATTTCACTAGGTGATGTATTGATCTCAGCCTTTAAAACTCATCATATAATCCTGGCAGATATTTTAATTCCATGTTTTTGGATAAGTGGAAGAATAACAGTGACAAATTTTCATTAAAAATATTTTCTCAAACATTACTAATAAACTTTTAATGTATTTCACCTTCATGGTATGAAATTGGAATTTATGATGATAAATTATTATCTGTGTAAAATTTATGATAAAATTTTAGCTATTTAACATTATTTGTGGTATAGAGTTTACTATTTATAGATATCCTACTTTTTTATATACTTCTGCTATAGTAGCTGTAGTATATTTGCTATAAAATGATGTCATAAATATCTGTGCTTAAGAACTAATGACTATATTTGTGTATTCTGTGATACATTTCTATAAATTATACTTTTAAAGACAACAATAGTTCTAAGTCTTTTGCTACCAGATATTAAACTCTTTTTTCAGAAAAATATAACACACACATAATTCCACCAAAAATTAGGGAACACTTCTTCAAAGACATGCCACATATACTATATACAAATACATGTGTATTTAAATTCATTATTATTATTTTTTATAATTTATTTCCTTCTTTCCTTCAGATTTTAATTAGATACTGAAGGACTTTGTAAAGTATTGTTTTTTGGTCAGATGACTTTGTCACAGCATTCTTATTGTGTTTGTAATTTCTAATTTAACTAATAATGCTTTTAGCATTCTTATTTCCCCCTGAAGACTAACTGCTTTTCTCTATACTTTTTCTGAATAATTGAGTTGGATTTGTTTTGAATTCTTTAAGCTGTTTGTGTCTCCTTGATTTTTTTTCTTCTTTTTTTTGGAGACAGGCTTATTTTTATGGATCACCACGTAGCACAGAATAACAGTCCATAAGTTGTGATACACACTTTCTCCATTCCATTATAATAAGTTGTTTGCTTTTATAGTTTTTGTATTTTGGATTGATTCAATAGACATTTATGATTTTTTTATTTGTTGGTGGTTTTAATGTCATTAGTGAAGGGGTGGTAGGATTTGTTCAATTTGTTTTCATTAATATCTAGTACTACTGCATTGTTGTGTGAGAGTATACACTACGCACTTTCTGATTTCTGAAATATGTTGAGCTTTCTGGACTGGTTATATCATAATTTATTCAGTGAGCACTTAAGAAAAATTTCTATTCTACTTAGTAAAGTTTACTGAATTTGCCTTACTCATTTTTAATACTTCATTGCTTAGAGGACTGCCTAAGACATAGGAGGCAATTGATAAATAATTGTTGCTTGCATGAAGTGTGTATTGAGTAATTTAAGCTTAGAACACACATGACTATATTTCAAAAGTGTGTAACCTGGAATAACAGATTTAAAAAAATAGGAAAATAGAATCTTGTCAGGCAGAATATGAAAAGGAAAAATTTACTTAATTTTACTAAGAATAAACAGAAAAGGGAACATTTTGTTTTCTCTTCCTTCTCTGCTGATATGAATTTCACTTACATGGAAAATTAAAATTGTGGTAGACTCAAATGTAAATTGACATCTTGATTGACTATTTGAAGGAATTTTTCACTTAGAAAGTTTATGTAATGTAGTTAATTTCCATATCACTTATTTCAAATATTTGAAGCTTATCTATTAGTAAATCCAAAATAGTAATGACTACCAATTTTAAAAAATGTTTGTATTTAAGCGCAACTTCCCTTCTAGAAGTACTGCTCATCTCCTTGATTGTTTATGAGGTCAATTCAATTTTAATAACTTTTTTGAGATGACAGAAAATATCAAAGTTGACAGAATTAATAACTGAGGTCTTTGTGTGTAGGACAAAAGATTTTTCTAATGGTAATATAAGTCTCTAATTTTCTGTTGAAATTTGTGACATTAAATTATTTGCCATAGCAACTGTCTGAGTTGTCATAAACATGGCAAAATGACTTCAATACAAGTTCAGTAACATAAAACCAAAGGAAAACAAAATGAGAAACACATCGCTAAGGTAAAGATTCTTTTCATAATTTCATTTTTTACATCAGTAAGTTAAAATCCAGTATTTCTTTGAATATAAAATATGAACATATACTATATATGTGTATATGCGTAATACAAATAGATCATTACAATATATATATTATGTACTTGAAAACATGCTTTTCAATAGCAACATTATACATTAATCAGTTAATGTTTAATTTGTTAATCACAGTAGTCAACATTCAATTTATGAAAGAAACATATATTTACTGACAAAATATTTTAAAATGAAAAATGTAAGCAAGTACATGATTCTGTTTGCCTTCTGTGAAACCCTGATTCCCCTGAGGAATGCTTAGAGAAAACAAGAGGGGGAAGACTCTGGCAGCCTACTGGTCCCAGGACAGGATTTATTATTTTGTAAAAAGTTGATTGTACACAGAGTGGTACTTACCTGGAAACACAACCAACACTGGGGCCTATAGTACAACATGTACAGGTGCCTTCCTAAAACAAGTACAAGGTCATTCCAAAGAAAATGAGTCCAGTTGCTTTATAAAAAATATCTAGAGGAAGTGAACATGAGCTCTGGCATGTAAAAGGTAGAAGTTATCATTACCATACTTACAGTAAGAACAAGTGATACAAACTGAAATCCAATGACCTTTCCTGAGAATAGAGGTTAAAAAAAATCCACTCCAAAATCTGGAGAAATAAGCAAATAAAGAGAGCCAGAAGAGAGATCTCTTTACTTGGAACAGAATCTGCTAGAGCCCTAAACTGGTAAGAACACTTATTTGTAATATTGACACTTGGATAGACACTATGTACAGTCTAGAGTGAAAGTGAAAATCTACTTGAGGCCACAATCTTTTTTTTAAAGATTAATTATTTGACAGAGATAGTCACAGTGAAAGAGGGAACACAAGCAGGGGAAATGGGAGAAGGAGAATCAGCCTTCCTGCTGTGCAGGGAGCCCAATGTGGGGCTCGATCCCTGGACCCTGAGATCATGACCTGAGCCAAAGGCAGATGCTTAATGACTGAGCCACCCAGGTGCCCTGAGGTCACACTCATAAGGAAGTTTTCTCTCTGTGGACTTTACCTCCAGGACCCTCATAAGGTTCTTACTGTAAAGAGCCAAAAAAAAAAAAAAAAAAAAAAATCATCTCATGTCTCTGGTAGTGGAGGAGGAACTGAACTATTTTGCAATATGTCCAGAACATTTTTCTTAGTAAAGTCAGATTTCCAAGGGAAAAGATTTTTTTTTTTTACAGGGATTTATTGCATCTGTGGAAAAAAGCATTTCTTTGACTCCAGCCCTCTTTAACCTTCCTGTCTCTCTTACGATATAAAATAAAATCAAAGAAACTCTTTTTAAGTTAAAAAACACAGGGATGGAAATCATCTGCCTTTTATGACTAAAATTGAATCATAACAGTATAGAATTTTTATTCCATTTCTTACTGTGACATCAACAAGAGTCTGGTATAATAACAATGAATTACAAGTGAAATTGCCGTAAGTCTTAGTCTCTATTTAAGGAAGAGTTTTAAGAAAACCAAAAGACAACAGGGGAGACAAAAACGAGGACACAAGAAGAAAACAAAGCCCCTGGACACTTCTAAGTGCAGAAAATATTAAACATAGTCAAGCTGCCAACTCAATTCTCTGGTATATTACATCTGCCTTTCAATAAAACAAGTGCAAGTCATGCTAAAAAGCAAGAAGAAAATGAAGATTACCCAAAGTGAGCATCAGAACTGGACTCAGATGAAATGCAGATTTTGGAATTATCACACAGACATTTAAAATAACTGGGGTTAATATGTTATGGTCTCCACTGGAAAAAAGTAGGCAACATGCAAAAACAGATGGTTACATAAGCAGAAAGATGGACACTCTAGAAAGAATAAAAAGAAAGAAATGATAAATAAATAAAAAGAAACAGAAATGATAAGTGCTTTTGATGGATTTATCAGTAGACTGGACAAAGTTGAGGAAAGAATAAGTGAGCTTGAAGATATATCAATAATAAATCCCAAAACTAAAATGCAAAGAAAAAGTATGAACAATAATTTAAAAAAGCAGAGAAAGATATCCAAAAATAGCAAAACATCTATCTATCTATCTATCTATCTATCTATCTATCTATCTATCTATATGAATACCAAAATATATATTTATGCTCTTTTGAAATGTGTATATATATATATATATATATATATATATATATATATATATGAATACCAAAATGAGAAGAAAGATAACATAGCAGAAGAAAATTTGGAGTGATAATCACTGAAAATTTATAAAAATTTTGAAAACTGAAAAAATTAATGACAGACACCAAAACAGAGATATACAAAGCTCAGAGAACCAGACACGATAAAAAAGTAAAATGTCTACAACTAGGTATATCACATTTAAACTTCAAAAACCAGACAAAAATTTTTGAAAGAAGTTAGAAAGAGGATAAAAAGACCCTACCTATAAAGGAAAAAGCAAAGGATTAAAGCTGACTTGTCAGAAATCATGCAGAAAAGATTAAAATTTTCATGTGTACAAAGAAAAAAATAATAGACATTCAATTCTACATGACCATAATGCATTCAAACCCATGTAAAGAGAAATGAATTCTTAGGACAAAGAAAAAAATGAGACAATTCTTGGACAACTTATCTGTCCATTAAGAAATGGTAAGAGGAGCTCTTCAAAGAGAAAAAAAAATGATGCCAATCTATACTAAAAGAAATGGCAAATTAATTTCTCAGTGGAGAAAATTCTAGAAGTATTTTTATTTTTAGGTCTTAAGAGACACCTCACCAAAGAAGATATACAGATGGCAAGTATGCTTATGAAAAGGAGCTCAACATCACCTCTCATTAAGGAATTATAAATTAAAACAATGAGGAGATACCACTAGCCAGCTATTAGAATAGTCAAAATCTGCAACACTGATAACAGCAAATGCTCTCAATGATATGGAGCAACAGGAACTCCCATTCATCGCTGGTGAGAATACAAACTGGTACAGCCACTTTGGAGTCTTACAAGACTAAATATAGACTTGCCATATGATCCAACATTTGTACTCCTTGGTATTCTCCTAAATGAGTTAAAAACCTGTCTTCCCAGATCAGTTGGAAAACCTGCACCTGAATATTTATGGCAGCCTATTCATAATAAGGCAAAACGTGGGAGCAGACAAGAAATCCTTAAACAGGAGAGGAATGTGGTTCATCTAGACAATGGGATGTTATTATTTCATGCTAAAACAAAATGAACTGTCAAGCCATGAAAAGACATGAAGGAATTTTGAATGCACGCAAATGAAAGAAGCCAATCTGAAGAGAGTACTGTGTGATCCCAACTATATATCATACTGGAAAAGGCAAAATTATGGCAACAGTAAAATCAGTGGTTTCCAGGGGGTATTGGGAAGGAGGATGAATAGGCAGAGCACAGAAGATTTTAAGGTACTTAAACTATTCTCCATGTACTATAATGGTGGACCCATGTCATTCTACGTTTGTCAAAACCCATAGAATGTACACCACCAAGAGTGCACCATAGTAGAAACAATGGACTTTGGGTGATAAAGATGTGTCAGTATAGGTTATGGACTGTAACAAATGTAATAATCTGTTGAGGAATGTTGCCAGTGGGAGAAGTTGTGCATATACAAGAGAGAGAGTGTATATGGTAACTTTCTGTATTTCCTACTCAATTTGGTGTGAACCTCAAACTCCTCAAAAATAAAGTTGATTTTAAAACATTAAAAATATTAGGAGCCCAGAGAGTCCCAGTTATGACTAATAGGAATGTTATGTGAAGATTTTTTTACTAAAGAACACATTGCACATAGATATTAAAAACATAATTTTAGATGCTATATGGAGTTATGAAAAATTTCAATAAATACTTTGAAACTATAATGAATATAATCAAAACAATGAAATGATGTGCATTCCTTTAACTAGTGATAATACTACTTTGAGGAGATTGGAAAACAAAAGCAGATACAGTGTAAAAGAACTGTACAAGACAAAATCAGTAAATAACGTTTAACATTTAACACTGAAGTATAAGTATAGATATGGAGACATAAAATTTTAAAAATAGTCAATTCTGGGTTGTAGGTGGATGAATGATAAGGACTATAGTAAAAGTTGTTTTTTTTATAAGCATTTCTATTTATAAGTGTATAGAGCTTGATTATATAATGAAAACTTCATATGCATATATACCATAAAAAAAAATTAAAGCATGCTTGGCAATATCATGAATTTAGAAATGACACTGTACGATCAAACTCATGGATTATAAATTCTGAGTTTAAATGGACTGTCTTATTTGTTTTTTTCAATTCCTTTCCATTTCATGTCCTTTCCATACCCATGACAAATAGCATTTCAAATTAAATATTTCTGGTAATTTTCTAGAAAGAAGGGAAAAGCTTTTTGAAGTTTCTTGTTGGGCAAGTCCCATCTGGTGCTCTTATTATCTGTTGTGGACTCTGAACACTTTATGAGTTACAGCACCTGTCAATTAACACTGTAAAATCTGCAGATGGATACTGGTATTTCATGCATGTGTTGCCAAGGATATGCTTTAAATTTATATGTGTCCTCTTTGCCAGCCAACATGCTCCCATCAAAATAAGAGGGGAACCATTACTTGAATCAAATATATAATGGAAAGTCAAGGCTTTCAGTGATAATTCTCCAAGTAAGTGTGTATATAGTGCCCTAGGGAAAAGGTAAAGGCCAGAGGATGGACAAAAAGAAATGTTAGAAAAGGTTCCACACTTTAGGTAATCAAATGATTATATGATTATATAACTTATCATCCAAATTGAGGTGTTTTTGAGAGGGAACCAGAACACAATTAATTATTATGACAAGGTAACAGGCATGATTGAGACTATCCTGCCACCCTAGCTTTAAAATCTATTAGAGGAGACATTGTACAGTTTAAAGACTAATAAGAGATGTTGAGTACACATCAAATACTTGAGGTCTCTTTAGTTATATATGTCTCAAAGATATTTAGGATTATTAGGACATGTTTGCAGTGAGCACTTAATGTTTGCTTCTCTGGTATCCATATGCCTAACTTTATTACAGCCCTATATTTTGTTTATTTAGTTACTTCATCCGCATGATCTGCTAGAACTTCACTCCAAATTTGTATATGCCAAAATCATTTGACATAGAAAAATTATGCAGATTATGCAGTAAAATAATTTCTACATCAGTATTTTGTTTGTTGTTTCTTGTTGATGTCTTACTGGAAAAATTGCAGGTAAACATTTTGCTCATTAATATTAATGAGTAAGAAAAAGAAAGGGTCAGTAGGGAACTGTGAAGACATCAAATCCAGTCTTTTACTTTTCCTACAAAGTCTGTCATTTCTACCAACTGGCCATGTATTCATTTGCAGTTCACCATTCTGATGATAGGGGACATCATGAGGACAAAACCCGCCAAATTCTTTTGTTTTCTTTAAATGAAGTATTTAAAACTTTCTGTTATTTATTCCTGTAACTCCCACTTAGAGCGGACACAGAAATTAACATCAAACTCATATCTATGTTTAAGTTGGTTTACCTATTTTATAATACTTTTTTATTCCTGATCTAATATCCTGCTCAAATTGACTTTTAAATAATTCAATAAAACACTGATCAGTTAAAAATACATAGCATTTTATGAGGGCATCTGGGTGGCTCAGTCGTTAAGTGTCTGCCTTTGGCTCAGGTCATGGTACTGGACTCCTGGGATCAAGCCCCACATTGGGCTCCCTGCTGGGTGGAAAGCCTGCTTCTCCTTCTCTCAACACCCTCTACTTGTGTTCCCTCTCTAGCTGTGCTTCTCTTTGTCAGATAAATAAATAAAACCTTAAAAAAATACATAGCATTTTATAGATAAAAATAAATGAATTACCTATTTACTACTACATAGATCATATCAGTTGAATGATGACAGAAAATATACCTTAAAATTCTTATTTTTATCATATTTAGCTTCCACTACTTAACACAGATATGATTACATTTTACAAAAGTTTTAACTGTACCATTTTTTGTTTGGTTATTAATCTTATTTTTTGGCTTATGTGCTTTATAATACTTATATTTATCAAAATTATATATATTTTGATACATATGAAATCTGTACTTGTAATTTTGTGATAGAATTAACTCTTAAAGAGAGCTGCCATGAAGAATTATGGACTAAATCAGGCATGCTAAAAATACTATTTTTATTTTGAGGTTATATATACACATGTCAAAACAACTGGCTGAAAATGTGAAATACTCAGTCAATCAACCAGTGATGTCGTCTACATGATGCCAAGCAGCCGTTTGATTGATATTTGCTCTTAACTAAACGAATGGACTCTATAGAGCCATTGACATCATCTGTATAAAGAACAAAGTTGATCATGTCATCTGCTTAAAAACCTGTCCATAAACTTAGCAAGTAAAATCCAAAATCTTTAGCTTGACCAAAAAAGGCCTTTCAAGATTTGTCCACAAATTGCTTTTCTGACTCTATTTTCTATCATACTTTGTACATTGTCTCCTTATTGTGCTGTTTTTGATTATACTCTCCCCCTGACATTCCAGACATGTTCATGATTATTTTCTGTTGGCTTTTTAAAAAAAAAAAAAGATTTTATTTATTTATCTGACAGAGAGAGCGAGAGAGGGAACACAGTCAGGGTGGGAGAGGAGAAGCAGGCTTTCCGCTGAGCAGGGACCCCGATGTGGAGCTCCACCCCAGGACTCCAGGATCATGACCTGAGCCAAAGGCAGACGCTTAACGCCTGAGCCACCCAGGTGCCCTTTTTTTTTTTTTTTTTTTAAGATTTTATTTATTTATTTGACAGAGAGAAACACAGCTAGAGACAGAACACAACCAGGGGTAGTGAGAGAGGGACAAGCAGGCTTCCCGCAGAACAGGAAACCTGATATGGGGATCAGTCCTGGGACTCCAAGATCATGACCTGAGCCGAAGGCAGACGCTTAACAACTGAGCCACCCAGGTGCCCCCTGTGGGCTTTTGTTATACCATCATGTTCCCCCCGCTTAGTCTCTGTCTCCATTGGCTTGACCTTTTATTTGACAATTCCTATATCACTCTTTAAATCATAACCTAAAGGTCACATTGTTAGGTATTCCTTACCTTGCACCCCTGCTTTTCTGCTCAGTCCCATTTGTTTGTTACTTACTTTTTAGTGTCTGAAGCAACATTCCTAACATTAATTATTTGTCCGTAATTTCAATTCATTTAGAAATCTGATGTATACCTTCAACCTCAGCAACAGTGAACATCTAACTATATCTGGGATTCTGTATGCCATTTATGTGCCTTAATCACTATGAAAGAAAGTTTAGGATGATGAAACAAGAATCAAGAGAGAAACTATCAAAGGTATGTCAGGGCTTATGAAGATTTAAATAAAAATTCCCATTCACAAAATAATAAATGTATCAATAAGCCTGGTTTTCCTAGATTACTTTTTGTAACACTGTTGACCTCACATAAAGGCCTGTCACTTCAGTCAAAATTTATTTTCACAGCTTTTGATCAAATGTCCCATTTTTAATAAGAACTTCTCTGGTCACTCTATCTACAAATACAGTTACTTTATCCTGATCCAGGTCTGTTTTTTCCATGTCTTATTTTGCTTGTTGGCTCTCATCACCTCCTAATACTTTCTATATAATTCATACTTTTAGTTTTTTATCTATCACCCTCCAGTAGAAAATAAGTTTCAACAAAGGAAGTAACTTTTGTGTTTTACTAGAAATTCATTCATATTTGTGGAACTGCTATCAGTGTCTTATCTGCAAAAGCTGAACTAGAAAATGTGGCTAAAACCTCTAAAGATACTTCAACTCCAAACCCCTAAATCAAAGATGCCAGTATGTTTCCTTAGCAGATACTACAAGGAAATAATTTATTATTCTGTTGTTTTGAGGTTGATCTGAATCAATCATTCTAACATTTCCTGGTTTAAGGAAGTGTTCATGACTGTACATATTCATCTCAGTGTTTCATAGGATTTAACTTGCATCACAGGTTGTTTATTCAGAATTGCAATAATGAGAATCCAAAGAACCTTATAATTGTATTTTTGGAAGGCTGTTTAGTAGAAAAAAGTCTTGGTGTTCTCTTAATGTCCCATAATCAAAATCAGGATCCAATATAATAGGTTAAGCTATTCCAATGACAGCATAGACCTAGAGCATATGCTTACTCATTAAAAATAAAATGG
>PITA01007867.1:0-88515 GCA_004023965.1 Spilogale gracilis | reverse complement strand
AAGCACAGCAGTGGTCTGCAAACTTTTTTTTTTTTAAGATTTTATTTATTTGACAGAGAGAAACACAGCCAGAGAGGGAACACAAGCAGGGGGAGTGAGAGAGGGAGAAGCAGGCTTCCCGCCGAGCAGGGAGCCCGACGTGGGACTCGATCTCCGGTCTCCGGGATCATGACCTGAGCCGAAGGCAGTCGCTCAACCAACTGAGCCACCCAGGCGCCCCTGCAAACTTTTTTAAGACAATGAATGTTCTGTTTAGATAAAATCACCCAGAATTCATCAGAAGCTAAAACAAATTCAAAATGGCAGGTTCAACACACCCATTTGTCTTTCCCTTCTAGAAACCACATCATTATTATTCATAATTAGGTCATTATTCATAATATCTGTTGTGACTGAGCATTTACTACATGGTTGTTTTAAGTGTATTAACTAATGGAATCCCTAACACTCTTATTAGGTAGGTGATGACGCCCATTTTACAGATGAAAGAACTGAGTCCCCAGCATTTAAGGAACTTGCCCAAGTTTCCACAGCTAATAAGTGGCAGTGGCAGAGCCAGGTTTCCAATCCAGACAGCCTGGTTTGAGTCTGTGCTACACCACTTCTCAGACCGACAATTAAGGAACAGCAAAGCTCTCAAGGAAAAAGAGCTGAAAGAGAGAGAGCAGCTCAAAGATACCACCAAACTTTGGAAGATGAGTGGTGGCTGACTTCGATGGAGAACACTGCGGTACATGGCAAGCCACTTTGAGTCCCTTCCAAACTTCAAATGCTTGAGACTCAGGTTTCCTCTGCAGGTGCGAGTGTAAGGGAGGCTGAAATCAGGCAGTACTGGTCATCACCCCAGCAGAAGACTAGAGGTTTATCATCTGGATAGGATAAACCAGAGACTCCAGAGCTGGGCAACCAAGGAACTAACCACTGAAGACAAGGAAGTGGCACCACTCAGGGGATTAAGTGAAAGGCTGCATACAGAAGCAAGAGCCCCCAGTGCCCTCCCATCCTAAAGTTCCTAGAAGGATAACAGCCAAGCTTATTCCACTCAGGCAGAAGCCTGAATGAAGATCCATGGACTCTGAACATATCTCATGGAAAAGGGCAGGCCCATCCATCATCCTACAGTTCTGGCTCTCAGAATATGGCCCCAGGCCAGGAGTAGCATCACGGGAATTTGTCAGAAACATAAATTCTCAGGCCCATGCCAGACATATTGAATAAAAAATTCCAGAATGAGGTCCAACAACCAGTGTGTGAACAGGCCACCAGGTGATTCTAGTACTTGGTGAAGCTTGAGAAGCACTGCCCTAAAGGAGGCCCACTAGTCAATAAATTCATCCCACACCAAAAAGCTTCCAACTGACTTTTCAGTACTTATTTATTTGCAAGACAGTCCGGAAACTTCAGAAGTTTCAGGGAAGACTCTATCCTAAGAAAAAAAGACAGAGAGAGAGAGAGAGAGAGAGAGCGAGCGAGCACAAAACAGATTTCACAGAGCAGCTCTAGTGAAGGAGAGTGAAATGAGAGAGAGCCCGGTTTGTTTGGCCTCTCCCCAGCCCCACCATCACACTGACCTGAATTATTCCTCAGGCGGTACAGAAGAGTTAGAAAATGAAGCAAACACTGTCTAGATCCTGTCCAGCTCTACCCTGTCCCTTTATACTGGTCTTTACATCCCAGATACTTAAAACACAGCAATTCAGACTGACACTCAGTTGGAACTACCTCTGATAATTTTCTTGTTCCTGATAAGTTTCTTGTTCCTTTGAATGAACAGAAAGCATTGTAATGGGGGGGGGGGAATCATACATGCATTGTTATGCTAAAGGGTTGTTATATTCTGTATTTGCACTCAATGCAGAGGCCAAATACACTGCTTCAGTTTATGTAGCAATATCTGTAACCACTCCCCTCTATCATACCCTTTTTGCTTCTGTCTCACAAGCTTTCCCTGACTCACCCTTACAAATCTTAATCCCAAAATTCTCCCTTATTACTGCTTTTCACCCGTCTCTATTCACCCCAAGCGTTATTGCCTGGACCAGATCATTCTTCTGCCTGAACATCTACCATGTAATCACCATGGACAAAAATCTCTCATTTATATTTACTTCCTCTGCCTCCTTTAGTCCAGCTCATTTTTTCTCAAACCCCTTGGTTCCCCACTAAAGATCCTTTTCCCTCTCAGGCCGCTTTTCACTCCTCTCCTGGCAAACCAACGTCCTTCAGAGGATGAAAAACTTAGGCTGGCCATCATGCAAAGAATACTACAAATTTTCTCACTGAATCCTCACACTAATACTGAGAATTAGGACTCATCCTGGTTTTTACATTTGGGAAACGGAAGCTTAGAGAGATTAAGAAACTTGCCCAAGGTTACCACTAGGATTTTAATCCAAATCCTTCTATCTCCACGGTCTTAACCATTCTACTCTTCTGTCTGCAGAGGTCTGACTCAAACAATGAAAAAAGAAAAATTTCTTTAATGCTGTAGAAAATAAGCAGTGCGAAAAGATCTCTGCATGTGTATATATATTTCATGTGGTCCCCCACAGATGCTGAGAGCCTTGCAGCCAAAGCCCAACAGCGAACACAGCCGCACCCTCCCACGTGGAGGGCTCGGGCGGGCTCGGAGGGTTAGGCCAAGGAGCAGCGCGACATGCCCCAGCAGGAATGGGTGCAAAGCATCGGAGAAAGTCTGGCCCTTGGGCCCAGGATGTCAGTAGAGAACAGGTGGTTAAGGGACCCCTGTACCCCACGCACACCCAGTCCATCCTCTGAGACCTTTGTGGAGGTAGCGGTGGTGGTGCACCTTCCAGTGGGGGGCAGAGTAGATGCCCACTTCAAAAGATGTCCAGATCCGATTTTAAAAGCTCTTAAGAGACAAGGTAGTAATCTAACAACCAAGGGCAAGCAATGACTGCTAAGCAGAAGCCGGCGCCTCATACCGGCACAGCTAACTTTGAGGGGCACAAAGAAATGTCTACGGTGACAAGAAAGGGTGTTGCGCTGGCGCCCATCAGAATGCAGAGCCGGCACCGCCCCCTCCTCTCCACAGGGGTTGCCAAGTTCATTTTCTCCCGTCCGTGTGACAGAAAAGCGAGGCGGGCACCCCGAGGGCCTCAGCCGCGCACCTCTCAGCGGGTCCTCCTAAGGGCGGAGGGGCTGTCCCTGTCCGTCTCCCCACTCAGCCCCAATCCCCCTCTGCCACTCCACACCTCTCTCCTCTACTCGGTCTCCCTCCAACCTCCTTGCCCCACCGCTCTGGCCGCTAGACCTCTCTTCCCCTACGTCCTGCCCCTGTTTCCTCCCCACTCGGTTCCTTATCCCTCAGCCTCACGCTGCCCAGCCTCCAGTACCTTGAGCGTCACGTCGCACAGCTTGCCTTGGCGCCGGATCTCCTCCATGACGCCGTAGCCGCGACTAGGCAACTCGGACACGGAGAAGTGCACCAGGTCCTCCAGCTCCTCCGCGCCGTCCTCCACCATCTTCCCCGGCCGCCTCGAGTGCGCAGGCCAGGCCGGCCGGCTCGATACTAAACGGGGCGGGGCGAGGGCGCGCGCGGACTGCCACCGGGAGCGCAGTGCTGGAGCAGGTGGGGCCGGCGAGGCCGCCGTAGTCTCAGGCTGCTCTGCGCCGGAAGCCCCGCTGCCCCGTTTCCTGGTGCAAGCCTAGTCTTCGTTCCCTCGCTTTCCCGAACGTGCTTTCACGCCTGCAGCTGCCTCAGTCTTTCTAGATTAACCGGTCCCATCTCCGGTCTTTCCGATTCGGCTCTAACCTTATATTGTAGCTCGACCCAGGGCCGTGGACTTCATTTCCGCCACTACCCCGATACTTCCGGAATCTGCGGAAACGACCCGTTGCCATGGCGGCTATGTACACAGTTCTGCGGCGGCAAGCGCGAGCTTGCAGTCGCTGCACAGGCAGCGCTTGGACGGCGGGAGGGCCACTATCTCCAGAGCGGTGGACGGGTTCACGCGCCGCCCGGGTGGGGAGAAGCAAGGCTCGAAAGAGGGTGTACGCCGAGGCGTCGGGCAGCGACTGGGATCCGAACACCGCTCCACCCGGGGGTCCCCAGGCTTAGCTCGCTGATCTGTGAAACCCGAGCAGAGAGGAGAGGGCGCGGCATCGTGGGGGCCCTTTCGGGCTGGCTGCGCCATAGGGTCTTCGAATCTAACGTTCCCTGGCCCCACGAGGGCTCTGCGTCGCTGCCAAGCTTTAGAGGGCGCGAAGTGGGGGACCGGAGGTCTTCTGGACCCTTCTGTATTCATCAGTTTTCGAACTGGAGGGGACTTCGGGATCTCCAGGTCGACCCGCTCGCTTTACAGATGAGGAAACCGCGCCGGAGAGGGGCAGGAATGATCCCAGGGCCAACTGCTTCCCACAATCCACGCAGGGGTCCGGTATGTTGGGTGAGGAAAAGGATTGGAATTGAGGCCGGGTGCGTTTGGACCCAGTTGTTTTGGGGTCCAGATGCTGCCGCCGCTCTGATAACTATGAGGGTTCCATATTGAGTGCCTGGTCTGGGCAGGAGCGCTGAAGGCTAGGGACTCGTCCCAGCGAACGCTCTCTCTCCTTTTATCCAGCCTTCAGAGCTGCTTGGTAACAATTCTGTTTATTCCCACCCTTAAGACAAAAAAGGAAACCACGTGCCTTTCAGAGAGGTCTCCTGGTGACCACTCAGAGGTTCACTTATTTACACCACAACTATCTAAGGGTGGTGCCCATGAGAGGGGAATAACATAGGGGTGTGGAGGTGTGTGTGTGCAGGGGAAGCACTGCTGTAAGAGAGGGCATGGTGAGGGGCTGAATATTTTTTGCAAGTGATGCCTGGAAACTAAGTGTCCTCCTGGAAGGGCTGTGGGCTCAGGGATTGAAGTTGTGTGGAAGGGGAGTGACATATGTCCCTTGGGACTCTCTCAGTAGTGACGGAAGATGGACCCACATGTGGAGATTCAGCTGTCCTCTGACTTCCAGCCATGACCATCACTACCAACCATCATTTCCCGAGTTCCTGCTCTGTGCTGGGCACTGTTCTGGACATTGAGGGGGGATTCAAAAGAGATTAAAGCACAGTTCTGTCCCTCGAGCAACTTGTATTTTAAATTGGGAGCGGAAACCCACCCAAATGATGCGGCGTAAGAATGGTAACAAGCATTATTTCAGTAAGTGCAAGATGGCATGGGGTCTCAAATGTATGGGTGTTGAGTGTCTGCTGGATAGCAGTCTTAACATGAGGAGTTAAGACAGGAGGCTTGCAGGGAGGGGGGTGGCTGGCTGGCTGAGTCCTTAGAGCATGCAACTCTTGATCTCAGAGCTGGGAGTTCAAGCCCCATGTTGGGTGTAGAGATTACATTAAACAACAACAACAATCCAGAATCTTAAATAAAAGTAGAGAAGGCTTGCCTTAGGTGCATATGGCTCCTGGCATACTTGGAAACATGGATGTGAATTTGGGACGGGCTTTGGAAGATAGGGGGATTGCATACGCATGTGCATGTTGGCAAGTTGCCCCACTCTGAGGGGAGGGTATGCTTGGGCTTTCCCTTGCTGTTCTTGTGCTGGGTGGGTGGAAGCTTCCAGGAGGGTGGCCTGGGCACCTGCCACCTGGGCTGGTTCCATTCAGAGGGCACTCAGGGCCAGAGGCTGGGCGCTCAGGTTGATCTGAGCAATGGTTTCCAGAGCTTTACAGATTGAGGGTAAGTTTGCTTGTGTCAAAACACAGCTTCCTCTGCTCTCAACTTCCCAGTAGCCTAGATCAAAGTGGAGCTGAGATTTTTCTCTTCAATTTCCTCAGTTGCGGATCCGTGTTAGAGCCATGTGTGGCTTTGTATTTCTTGAGCTCAGTTTTGCAGACAAAGATTTTAGGACTGAAATTGCATAAGCCATCACCCTTGATCACCTGAATACCTTTCAGATCCATTTTCTAAAAATTATAATGTCTGCATGGTCCCATAGGGGCTGGGAAAAGACGTCCATGGACTAATTACTTGAGGAATGTAGTAGTCGACACAGGTCTATACTAGTCAAATACGAGAGTGACATTCTGCTTATTTGATTTGACATCCGAAGGCCTTGTAACAGGGGTTAGAGTTTCATTTGTTGACCTCACTGAAACTGTAAACAAAGGGCAGGGCCTATTTAATTTGCTTCTGTAGGGATACATTATGCCATTGATGACAACATCATTGTAATAGGAAATCATTGCAAGTTGTATTTAGAAATGTAGAGGAACATTAATTTTTTTTTATTAAAGATTTTATTTATTTGACAGAGAGAAACACAGCCAGAGAGGGAACACAAGCAGGGGGAGTGAGAAAGGGCGAAGCAGGCTTCCCGCCAAGCAGGGAGCCCGCTGTGGGGCTTGATCCCGGATCTCCGGGTTCATGATCTGAGCCGAAGGCAGTCGCTTAACCCACTGAGCCACCCAGGCACCCTATTTAATGTGCTTTTTTAAAAAAGTGAAATAATTAGGAGCACCTGGTGGCTCAGTCGGTTGGGCATCTGCCTTTGGTTCTGGTCATGATCTCAGGGTTCTGGGATTAAGCCCCAAGTCAGGCTTACTGCTCAGCGGGAGTCTGCTTCTCCCTCTTACTCTCCCTCTGTGCTCTCTCTCTCTCAAACAAATAAGTGAAAGTCTTTTTTTTTTTTTAAGTGAAATAATAACTGTAATTCAGAGAAGAAATCCTGGCCATGCATGACTTTTTCTTTCCAGTAACAGTCTTAATAATTAGTTTTTAAAAAAAATATTAAGCATATCAGTCGATTTGTAGAGTTCTGTGCAATAACTCAAGCAAGCTATTTTTTTAATCACCATGCTGTTGCTATTTTCCAGTTTGAATATGAAATTGAATCAGCTTCCTCTGTGTCTCATGTTTCCCTAACTCCTCATGAATTCAACAAATTCCTTTGCTGGTTGTTTTTTGTGTTTGTTTGTTTTATTTTTCAAAAATACCCAGGAGATTTCTTTGGCTTCAACTCCCCTTTCCTGCCCCTTGAAGGTACAGGTTATGTTAGTGGTAAATGCCTTATTTCTTTTGAACTGGTTTAACCCTGAGAGAGAGGTCAGAAGAGAAACATACCATGAAGCACACATCCAGAGCCTTGTGCTTTGTCTCTGTGTTTGGTACATTTGGAACATGAACTCTGAGTTTTTAGCATTCTTTCTTTATATGCATAGTTCCATAAAGGTAAAATTATTGAAATGTGAGAGCACAGTGTTAGGACACAACCAAAGACTACTTGATGATATTGTTCACATTATTTGAAAAAGAAGGAAAGAAAAAAAATATTAGATTGATATTAGGAAAACATACGTAAATTGGACATGTTTCCTCTTTGAACAACTTAAAATTGTATTATGTTAATTTCCCAAAAGTTTTATAGTGAAGTTTTTCATAGACTGTCATCTTGTTTTCTGGTATTTCTTAACTAGGTTTAATGCAGTTGATGATGATTAGAGATTGATTTTGCCTTAGCTTTCCTTAAGCTCTTGACATTTTTTTCTCAGTATTTTATCCTTTGTCATCAGTATATAAGAGGCACCTGAAGAGCTAAGTTTTAAGTTCCCCCTCAAAGCAATAAAAATAACACTACCATTCCTTCTGTTTAATAACTCTCTTTGCTTCTCCACTCTGTACCAATGCTGGAACCAAAATTTTCCGTCTTTAATTAGTATTAAATATTTTTACGCAGTCACTCTCTGGAGAGGGCTTCACGTGATTTCACCAGTGAGACTGATATCCGATGAAATAGGAGATTTAAGGGCGTCTGGGTGGCTCAGTCGGTTAAGTGGCTGCCTTTGGGTCAGGTGGCGATCCCAGGGTCCTCAGATGGAGCCCCGCATTAGGCTCCCTGCTCGGCAGAGAGCCTGCTTTTCCCTCTCCCTCTGCCTTTTGCTCTGCCTACTTGTGCTCTCTCTCTGTCAAATAAATAAATACAATCTTAAAAAAAAGAGAGAAAGAAATAGATTTATGAGTTATCATTTGGTTGTATAATTCAATTTAAAAAATTTTTTTAAGATTTCATTTATTTATTTGACACACAGAGAGAGAGCCTGCGAGTAGGGGAAGGAGCAGAAGGAGAGGGAAAGAATTTCAAGTAAACTTCTCACCGAGGGTGGAGTCAGTTGTGGGGCCCAATCTCATGACCCTGAGATCATGACCTGAACCAAAACCAAGAGTTGTATCCTTAACCAACTCAGCCACCTGGGTCCCCTCGATTAAAAAAGTTTTTTAATTGATTTTATTTATTTGACATGGAGAGAGAGACACACACACAGCAAGAGACAGAACACAAGCAGGGGGATTGGGAGGGGGAAGCAGGCTTCCCACTGAGCAGGGAGCCAGATACAGGATTCCATCCTAGGACCCTGGGATCATGACCTGAGCTGAAGCCAGACGCTTAACTGGCTGAGCCACACGGGCACCCTTTAAAATTTTTTTTATGAAATACTTTAGTTAGATAGAATCGAAGAGATTAATTAACTCTCCCCTCAATGCAACAGTCCCTTTGGTAGCATCTCTGTGAGCTGACATCTTGACTTTGCTTGAGTTTTTTTGTTCACTTACTTAAATCTGCCTCCCTAATCTACACCTATAGTCTTACATCCTATTCCATGAAGCTACCCCAAGCTTTTATTTTAACATTTTGTCACACATGGTAATTATTCATGATAGTATAAAGAAATACAAATTTGAGTGTGTCTACCTAAAAGGAAATATAGTTACGTTTGAGAGAGGAAGAGGAGGTAGAGGACTGTCTGATTCTTCTCTAATGATTGCCAGAGAAGGATGAATATTTGATTATGACCTAGATTAAATATACTTCTATCATTTTTCTGGTCTAAGTCAGTCAAATGGAGGTAGGGGAGGAGATGCTGCATTTACAGTAATGTATGTTAGTGAAGAAAAGAAAATTAGCTTAAATGCTTTTCCTAAGTATTTTAGAGGAAAACATAATGAATGAGGCAAAACATAAGTGGACTCTGTTATAGAACATTTTTAGGAAACACATCTAAGATTAGGCCACTCAAGGGAGCATTCTTCTTGCCTTGTGTATCTGTCTGTTAGGGGGCCCTCGGTGGAAAATGATGAGTCAGCCTATAAAGTAGGAAGTGCCTGTGTGTGCTGAGCAGTGTCCTTGGGTAGAGCCCTGACATGCTAGGGGCAAAAATGAAAACTGGGTCTCGGGGATAGGAAAAGACAGAGTGCATGTCACTGTGTTCTCTTCTTTGTAAATGATACCTCCCCCCCCATTGTCATTTGATGACAACTACTGAAGGTTGCACTGTTTTCTTCTTTTTAGCTAGAATGGGCAGCAGGAAAAAAGTCCATGCATTTGTCCGTGTCAAGCCCACCGACGACTTTGCTCACGAAATGATCAAATACGGAGAGGACAACAAAGTAAGTGGAACGTGCTTACCGTCACGGGCCTGGTCCTCTCTGTCCCCCACCTTGCTACCGCATGACCCTGTTTCCAAACAATCTGTCAGGACGAAGACAGAACTCACAAAAGTTCCGATGGACTTCAGAGTCCCAACAAGTCCAGACCACTCCCCCGAATTACTTTTGATGAGGAAACTCTTGAAACTCCCATTTTAAATTTTATTTGTGGTTAATATATTTACCTTCATCCTTGTATCTGATTCAGAAAAGCTGACATTTGTGCACACTCATAAAACTTCTGGTGATCAGATCTGCTGTTACAGAATCTGCCCGGGGGTCCAGGTAGAATGTCTTAAGTTGATAACTGTTAAACCTACCAAACCAGTGCGAGAAACTCTTAACCCAGAGAACTGGAAAGATTTATCTATCCCCATGCCTTTACCACTGTTGTGACAGTCTTTCTGAAACCCATAATAGGCTTGGGACAGGTTGACAGAGTCCTGTGTTTTCATTCAGCAAACAACTGTGAATCTGCTCTAGGCAACACTGAGACTTTCTTTAAGAGAAGAATCTGGGCGCCTGGGTGGCTCAGTGGGTTAAAACCTCTGCCTTTGGCTCAGGTCATGATCTCAGGGTCGTGGGAGCGAGGCCTGCATCAGGCTCTCTGCTCAGCAGGGAGCCTGCTTCCTCCTCTCTCTCTGCCTGCCTCTCTGCCTACTTGTGAGCTCTCTATGTCAAATAAATAAATAAAATCTTTTAAAAAAAATAAAAAAGAGAGAGAGAAGAATCCAAGAGCAAACTCCCCAAGCTTTGCAAGTCCTGGCAGTCAGAGAAAAAGCCCACACTGGGCACAGTTTCAACGAACATAGAAGCACAGAGTATTTCACTCATGAACGGACCAAGTCTCTCTTCCTTGATCTTACTTTTTCTGCATGTGACTGTTCCTTGGCTCCTGGATTAGGGCAGTCAGGATAAAATTACAACAAGAGGCTCTTTACATCAGAAGTCCCCCATGGTGAAGATTTGGAATCTTCCATTGACCTAATGCAGTGGGTTCCTAACCCAGCTCTGCCATAGTGCATTAAAAAAAATTTTTTTTAATCTGTGCATCTAAAAATACGCTCATTTACAAATGCATAAGCACCTTGGATTTGCCGTATCACCAGTGAGGAACTGTGTCTGAGAAGCCAAGAAGAGTTTTTGTGTGGGTATTAATCCATCATTACTCATGAAGGCCCATGGCATGAGATACTGCTCAAGCCCAGGCCTCTGTCATCAAGCCCACTGTTTTCTGTGGCCTAATTCAAGGCCCCTCTGGGCTTAGCAAATGGGTCTAAAGCGTGCTTAATAGAAACAGGATAAATGTGCTTGAGCCCACATCGTAGATGAGGGAACCAAGACAAACAAGCAGCTTGTAACTTAGGGTGACAAGTCCTGGAACTATGAAGTGCTCCAGTCTCCCGATCCTTCCACCTCAAGGGTTGTGTGTTCTCCCTGCAGGAGCTGCATTCTCCCATCCCAAAGAACACACCAAAATATCAGCCCGTTGGTGGGAGTCCCTGTTCTTCCTAAAGTTCACTTCCTCTAGCCTCTCCAGGTCAGGCCCCAGCTAGCAGTGAGTTTTTCATACCAGTTTCCTAAACACCAACTCTCTCTCTCCCTTTCTTCCTAGAGCATTGATATTCACTTAAAAAAAGATCTTCAGAGAGGGGTTGTCAATAACAAGCAGACAGACTGGTCGTTCAAGCTGGATGGAGTTCTGCACAATGCCTCCCAGGACTTGGTTTATGAAACTGTCGCAAAGGACCTGGTTGCTCAGGCCCTCGACGGATACAATGGTAATTTAGTTAGGTGTCATAAGAACCCACAGAACCCTTCCCGGAGGAAGAGTTGCAAGTATTTTATGGTGTATGAAAGAAAAGATAACCTCACTAGCTAACTTCTGTTTGCTTATTTGTCTATCTCCATTTTGTTATGGTGGAAAACCCGGTATTTGCTTGGTGATACTGTGGGCACGACTTGATCCAAAGTTTTGGGATCCTACCTTCATGGGAAGATTCAATGGCCGGGGCTCTCTATAGGTCATGGGGATTGAACTATTATCCTATTTCACATCTCTCAAATTTTAGCTTGGAAGATAATATCCTTAAGAATTTGACTGAGTCCAAATACTTTTCTCTTGGCTACCTGCTAGGAGCTACTTCTGTTCATTCTACCAGCAAAATCAGTCTATTCTTCCTAGTCTCTATAGGGTTATTTACATATAGCACGAAAAGATGAAGTGGAGTTTGATTGTCTTAACAAATTAAAAGCAGCTTTATTGGGAAGGTTTACCAGCTAGTTCAGTCTGGGATGCTTGAAAATCTTAAGAGGATTTGCAAATCTGTAGAAAGAATCTGTCTCCGTTTGTATGCTCCGCCCAGGTGGCTCTCGGGTACTCCCTGTCTGCAAGTTTAAGGTCTTCTGTTTAAAAGGCTGTTTAGTGTTGAGGCCCACACTAACGTACCCTGCCTTTGATGCATAGGTGTGGCCCTCATTGACCCTGAGGGGATATGGCCCCGAGGAACTAAGAAGGTCTAGGAGGTTAAGAGTCTTTTGCCCTCTGTGCTGTGCAATCACAAATAGGCTCTGAGTCGTGTGTCGTCGTGTCCCCCCCCCCTCCCCGCAGTGACTCCTGCCCGCGCGCTTGAGTTAGTAGACATTCTTTCTGACCTCGGCTTTCCTGCTGAGTTAGAGCCCCTTTGTAAAACCTACCAATCCCAGGAACTAGAGTGTTGGTGTGGTAAAGGCAAATGGTGATTTTCATGGCCCGGTGTTGCCCTGAAGCAGCATTTAGGATGGGTCTGGCTGAGGCTGGCCAAGCCAGGAGGAAGGGCAGATGCGAACAGGAGCCCCAGAGCCTGGTCATGATGGCAGACCTCACAGATGTGACGGGTGCAAATGGAAGTCTTCCCGGACAGGGCAGTGGGACCAGGTCAGGACCTGTCACAGTGGTCTGTTTGTGGAAGTGGCATGGGACCAACTAGCAGCCCTGTTTGATCCTGTGGAAACTTGCAGTCTACAGAGAAATGTCGCCATTAACCGGAAATGCCCTTTCCACGCCCATTTCTTCCTGGGGGTTTTGAAAGCTCCTCTTGCCTCCTGCCTGGCCAGCTCCAGGGAGGCCTGTGCTTGAGACTCTGGCAGTTTATGGCTTTGCTAAAAAAGGGCTGGAGTTCAATGTTCCTGAGTCCCTCCTCACCTGTCCCAGTTTCTCTGTTCCCTGGTATTCCCTGCTCCGCTCAGAAGCCCGACAATGGGACCTTCTTTTGCCACAGGGAGCAGTAGGCACAACAGACTCAAAGCAGCAGTCTGTGTTTTGACCATTTATGTCCCTGTTTCCCTGCCCGTCCATCCCCTCGTGGCAGGAATTCCTCATGTCCACAGCTGTTCTGATGGCCACCCCCACGCCGGGGTCCACACTGGCACTGGGCATGCTGGGGGATAAGAAAACTATCCTCAGAGCTCTTTCCCTGGACGTCCCAAGATGTGCTTCCAAATATTTGTAGGTACCATCATGTGTTACGGGCAGACGGGAGCCGGCAAGACATACACCATGACGGGAGCAACTGAGAATTACACGCAGCGGGGGATTCTTCCTCGTGCCCTACAGCAGGTAGAGAGGGGGCCCACAGGCGGGGTACCTCACGGGTCCCCCTTCTTACCACAGCTGCTGCTGACCCTGAGCCTGCTTCCAGACACAGGGTACACATTGGGGGAGTGGGGGTGCAGAGGCCCGGGAAACGGGGAGTTCGTGTTTCAGAGTCTGAACCAAGCCCATGCGGAGCCAGTTTCCTCATTTGTGAGGACGTGCCTGCTGGCCTCTTGGCTGCCGCACTCGTCTGTGGTCCTATAATTGAGGATTTTGGGGGTCCTTATCATGTTCCTTCCTCGTTCTAACAAAGGGGGATATGGACTCTTAAAGAGCTTCCTTACTGGCCTGCTCGCACTTCTTCCACCACCACAGCCCCAGAAAGAGCAAAGGGAAGAAGCAGGCACAACATGAGCATTTAGGATGGAGTCAGCCCTGGAGGGTCTGGGAACTCTGAACTCAGTACAGAGGGGGTTTCCTATGGAGTTCTATGAGGACCGTCTGTTGGGAGGTAGGCGGCAAAGGGCTTTTCTCCAAAAGCATCTTGAGGTTTTATAGCCTTGTCTTATAAGAAACAGAGAGGACCCTCCATAAACCACCATGCCCTAATTGGTGAAGCAGTCTCCTTCATGCCTCACTGTCAAAGCTTCAGGATCTCAGCGCCTTCGTTTCCATAGTGCAGCCCAGCATTGCCCAGTAGAAATATAATGGAAGCCACACACGCAATTTTGAGTTTTCCAGTAACCCCCACAGTTTAAAAAGTAAAACAGGCGAAGTTGATTTTAATAATATATTTCATGTCAGTATATACAAAATATAATCTCCACATCATATGTCAATATGAAAATTCTTGAGATATTTTACATCATTTTTCTCGCACCAAGTCTTTGCAGTGTGTATTTTACAGTTATGGCCCATTTCCATTTAGACACAAACTACTCATCAGGAATACTTGATCTGTATTTAGAGTTCATAAAATTTACCGTTGAAGAAGTAGATTTATAAACCCAAGTTGTTCCAAACATACTGAAAAGTTTACCAGTAACTGAATTCAGAAGCCACTTTGAAATTTAAATTCAAAATAGTCACAGTTAAATAAAATTTAAAATTCTGTCTCTCATATGAATCCACCACATTTCTAGTGCTCAGCAGCCACTGGGGGGCTAGGGTCTACCATGTTAGACAGCACAGACCTCGACTGTTAGAGCAAAGTGGGGGTCTTGGGGACCATCCAGCCCAACCCCCACCGCCCATCTGACAGTTCAGAAAGTTAAAGTCCAGAGAGGAGAAAAGACCTGTCTAAAGTCACCTGCCCATAAGTACCAGGGAAGGTATTAGGAGCTGGGAAGGCTGAGTTTGGGCTTGCCTTCTCTCAGTAGCTAAGTGATCACAGACAGATAATTTCATCGCATGGAGCTTTCCACAGGTGGGCATTGCCCCTGCCTTGCGTCAATCACAGGGCAGTTGTGAGAATGGAATAATGGATGTTTAAGAGGCATCTATATGGTGAGACTCCATAAAATAAGGGATCTTTGCTCTGGAGTCTTTTCCATTCATCATGTCATGGGGCTGTTTAGTCTGTTAAGTCAGGCCTCAAAAAACTACATCTTAATAATTATCACTCAATAGACCAATAATTGTAATTGTTGATGATGATGACCATCATGCCGGCTAGACTATGAATTCTTTTAGGACAAAGTTTTTTTTTAATTGTACTTCCTGATGTTCCCTGCTGAGGTCAGAACCCTCCCAACACTGGCTGGTCAATGGAGTTTTGCTCTTGGTGATTACTGTCCAATCTCCCATCTAGGTTTTTAGGATGATTGAAGAACGTCCCACACATGCCATCACTGTGCGTGTTTCCTACCTGGAAATCTATAACGAGAGTCTGTTTGATCTCCTGTCTACTCTGCCCTATGTCGGGCCATCAGTCACACCAATGACCATTGTGGAAAACCCTCAAGGGGTCTTCGTTAAGGGCTTGTCAGTCCACCTTACAAGTCAGGAGGAGGATGCCTTCAGCCTCCTTTTTGAGGTGAGATGGCCAAGTCGAACGGTTCCTTCCTTCTGTCCTTCCACCCTCCTTCCCTCTTTTCTTCCCTCCCTTCTTTTCTTCCCTTTCTTATTTTTTTATTTTTATTGTTTAAAGATTTTACTTATTTATTTCTCAGAGAGAGAGTGAGAGAGAGAGCAGGGGGAGCTGCAAGCAGAGGGAGAAGCAGGTTCCCTGCTGAGCAGGGAGCCTGATGCAGGACTTGGTCCCAGGATCCTGGGGTCATGACCTGAGTGGAAGGCAGACACTTAATGGACTGAGCCACCCAGGCATCCCTCTTCCCTTTTTTACTTTCCTTCCTCTCTCCTTCTTAGTTTTTTACTTACTTTGATAATTGGAATGAGTATTAATATATGCCCATTTAACAAGTTCAGATAGTAAAGAAAAAATGCAGGAACAAAAAAAAAATTCATCAGTTTCCTACGTACAACAATAATAATCTATATTTTGGCTTATTTTCTTCTAGTTTTTTCCCCCATGCAATTTTTTCTTAACATAGTTGAAATTATCCTTTTTTTCAGTTATCATTAAATCATGGGCATTTGTAATAGAGAAAAAATAAGGATTGACAGCATTAATATGTCAGAGCTCTTGCAAATCTATAAATTCCTCAACATGTGCTATTCTTGTAAAAGTCATATAAGTTGGGGGGCGCCTGGGTGGCTCAGTTGGTTGGGCGACTGCCTTCGGCTCAGGTCATGATCCCGGAGACCCGGGATCAAGTCCCACATTGGGCTCCCTGCTCGACGGGAAGCCTGCTTCTCCTGTGTTCCCTCTCTGACTGTATTTCTCTCTGTCAAATAAATAAAATCTTTTTTAAAAAAAGTCATATAAGTTGGAACTCTTTTTTTTATATTTTATTTATTTATTTGAGAAATAATGAGCATGGGAGGAAGAGGCAGAGGGAAAAGGAGAAGCACACTCTCCGCTGAGCAGGGAGCTGGATATGAGGCTCAATCCCAGGACCCTGAGATCATGACTTGAGCTTAAGGCAGATGCTTAATTGACTGAACCACCCAGGCGCCCCTAGGTTGGAACTCTTACACGTTGTTGCTGAAATGTACAATGGTGCATCCATTTGGGCAGTTTCCTAAAAACTTAAACATTAATTTTATCATAGGACCTAGCAATTCTCTTCCTAGGTATTTTCCCAAGAGAAATGAAAGCCTGTGTTCACATAGACTTGTAGGCAAATATTGTAGCAGCATTCTTCATAATAGCCAAATACTGGAAACAATCAAAATATCCATCACCTGCTAAATGGATAAACAAACTGTGGTACATCCATATGATGGAAAACTCTTCAGCTATAAAACAAAATGGAGTGCTGATATATGCTAAAATGTGGGCAAATCTCAAGAAAAATGCTCAGTAAAAGAAACAGAAGAGAGCCATACTGTATGATTCCATTCGTTTGAAATGTCCCAATAGATACATCTTTAGAGATAGAAAACAGATTAGGAGTTGCCTGGGGAAGGAGTAGGAAACGGTTGCAGATGGGCTCAGGGAACTTTTCAGAGTAACACAACATTTCTGAAACAAGATTGTTTCTTGTTGCTCCTAACATTTCACCATGACTAATGATGTTTGCTATAGGTTTTTGGTGGCTTCAGGTTAAAGAAGGTCCAAGTTTGGGAGTAAGAGTTTTTATCATGAATAAATATTTATACCCTTAGTAATAACCACTCTCCTGACTTGTGATCATTTCTTTGGTCTTCTTTATACGGGTGGTACTGTGTTTCCTCCAATAGCATAGTTTAACTTTTTTTGAAAATTTTCATTTTTTATTATTATTTTTTTAAGATTTTATGTATTTATTTGATAGAGAGACACACAGCAAGAGAGGGAACACACGCAGGGGGAGTGGAAGAGGGAGAAACAGGCTTCCTGCCAACCAGGGAGTGCAATGTGGGGCTCCATCCCTGGACCCTGGGATCATGACCCCAGCTAAAGGCAGACACTTAATGACTGAGCCATCCAGGTGCCCCCAAATTTTTTATATGGATGGAATCACGTAGGATGAATTCTGTCTGATTACTTTCCCTTTTATCTACTTTTTATGTGAAATGCATCTGCATTCTTACTGTATATTTTTCATTGTCATCATCATTGTAGTACATTGGGTGAGTATACTACAAGTTAGTTTTCCACTCTTCGACTGATAGACATTCGAGTTTTCCTAATTTGGGGGATATTTCAGACAACGCCAATGGGAACGTTCTTTTATATCTATTGGTGCCCAAAGCGTGAAGTTTTCTAGGATTACAATTATGGGTCATCGAGTATGCATGTCTTAAGTTTTCTTAGACAATGTCAACGCTTTTCCATAATGGTACACTCCCACATCGGGTTATCAGAATCCCAAGTATTCAGAACTTAATATTTTGACCAGTCTGGGGCACCTGGGTGGCTCAGTCCTTAAGTATCTGCCTTTGGCTCAGGTCATGATCCCAGGGTCCTGGGATCGAGTCCTGCATCGGGCTCCCTGCTCTGTGGGAAGCCTGCTTCTCCCTCTCTCACTCCCCCTGTTTGTGTTCCCTCTCCAGCTATGTTTCTCTCTGTCAAATAAATAAATAAAATCTTTAAAAAGAAAAAAAAATTTTTACCAATCTGACTGGTATGTGGTGTTTCCCACTGTGGTCTTCTATTTTCATCTTTCATTACTAATGGAAGTAAGGACCTTTTCATTTGTTTATTGGCCATTTAGATTTCCCTTTTCTGTCTTGATTTTTTTGGGGGGGGATTTACAGATGTCCTTTTTTTCCCTCTTACTTACCTGTGTGAGTTCTTTATATATCCTGAAAACTAATTCTTATTCAATTATATGTATTGCAAATATCTCATAGTTCCTGTGGCTTCTTTCTCTCTCTCTCTTTCTCTGTGTTATTTAGTGGCCAAAAATCCTTGATTTGAATTGTGAATTTTTTGTTTCGGTTTTCGTGTAAAAAGCATATAAGAGGATTTTCTTTTAAAAATCCCACACTTGTAGGCATACTCTCTCTCCTTCACTCTTTCTCTAATAAATAAATAAAATCTTTTAAAAAACCCAAAATATCCAGAGGTAGAATTAACCACTGGAGTCATCTGATCCTGGACTCTTATTTGTTGGGAGGTTGATTACTGATTCAGTCTCCATACTAGCAATTGGTCTGTTCATATTTTCTATTTCATCATAACTCAGTCTTGGTGGTCTGACTGTCTTTAATATTTTATTTTATTTTATTTTAAAGATTTTATTTATTTATCTGACAGAGAGAAACACAGCTGGAGAGGGAACACAAGCAGAGGGAGTGAGAGAGGGAGAAGCAGGCTTCCCACAGAGCAGGGAGCCCGATGCGGGGCTCGATCCCAGGACTCCGGGATCATGACCTGAGCCAAAAGCAGACGCTTAACAACTGAGCCACCCAGGTGCCCCAGTCTCTATCTTTTAACTGAAGCATTTCATTCCACTTGCCCTTAATGTAATTACTCATATAGTTGGTTTTACATCTGTTGTGGTTTTGTGTGCTTTCTCTTTGTTCCATTCTAATTTATTTCTCTTACCCATTTTCTTTTTCTTTTCTTTTTTTTTTTTTAAAGATTTTTATTTTTATTTATTTGACAGAGAGAAACACAGCGAGAGAGAGAACACAAGCAGAGGGACAGAGGGGGAGAAGCAGGCTTCTTGCTGGAGCAGGAAGCCCGATGTGGGGCTCAATCCCAGGTCTCCAGGATCATGACCTGAGCCGAAAGCAGTTGCTCAACCAACTGAGCCACCCAGGCACCCCTACCCATTTTCCATTTATTTATTTGTTTGTTTATTTATTTATTTAAAGATTTTATTTGAGAGAGAGAGCATGAGGTGAAGGGGAGGGACAGTGGGAGAGGGAGAAGCAGACTCCCTGCTGAACAAGGAGCCCCACGCAGGGCTCAATCCCAGGACCCCAGGATCATGACTTGAACTGAAGGCAGACGCCTAACCGACTGAGCCACCCAGATGTCCCTGCCCTCTTTTTTTTTTTAAGGTTTTTATTTACCTATTAGAGAGAGAGAAAGAAAGCAGGAGCAGGGAGAGGGGCAGAGGGAGAGAAGGGAGAGAAGCCGACTCCGCCCTGAGCAGGGAGCCTGATGCAGGGTTCGATCCCAGGCCCTCGCAACCATGACCCTGCTGAAAGCAGATGCCCAACTGACTGAGACACCCAGGAGCCTGCTACCCACCCTCTTTTTAGTTGAATATTTAATTTTTTGTTGTCCTTTCTGCCCCCTTTACTAATTTAGAGGTTATATGTTCATTCATATTTATATTCTCTTGCTTCTCTTAGTTTATCCTAGAAATAACAACTTGCACATTTAGATAATACATACACAGCCAAATGAACATACCTACCTAGTGAAATCTGAATAAGCTCTGGATTATACCAATGTCAGCATCTTGGCTTTGATACTGTGCTATAGTTTTGCAAGATATCATCTTAGGGAGAGGCTGAGGGAAGGGTACAGAGGACCTGCTGGTAGTTTCTTTGAAACTTCTTGTGGATCAAAATACAATGTCATTTTGTCATAATGTTATATGGTTAACTGTAACATTACCATTTTATTTTGTTATAATTATTTTAAAATAGAACCTCTCAAAATCTAAAGTTCTCCCTCCTCCTGGATTCTGTAAGAACCTTGTCTTTTATGTTTTTGTTTTTTGTCTCCACAAGGGAATCATTGTTAATGTTTTATATGATCTGCATTCTTTTACGTTTACTCTTGTATTTACAACTTCCTTTTCTCCATAACCTTCCACTGGAGGATGTTTTCCTTCTTTCTGTAATACGTCCTTTCCTTTATGGTGCACATGCTGGTGACAAAGAGTTTCTTGTTTTTTTGAAATGTCCTTCTTTGATTCTCAATTTCTAAAGATATTTTTGCTGGGTGTAGAATTCTATTTTGGCATTTGTTTGCTTCTGCAAAGGTATGGTTTCCAGTGTTAGTGAGAAGTCAACTGTCAATTTTTTCAGAGTATGTTAGTCTGGATTCTCTGAGAAGCAGATGCCAGAATGGGATTGAATGTGCAAAGATTTTATGAGGGGAAGTTCCTGTGTCAAGGATGCAGGAAGGGAACTGGGTAAGGCTCGTCCGCTGTCAATCCATGATGGAAGTCCTACATTGGGTGAAGGGAGGGAAGGTCAGGTGGAAGTTTCCTAGACTGCTGTGCCATGTAAGGAAGGCTTTGGAACAGTTAAAAGGACTCTTCATGGAGGGAAGTGCACTTCTTAGGCCGTCAGAGTTTGCCTAACAGAAGCCAGAAAGACAAGGGGAGAGAGCACCTCACAAAGAGGGGATTGGAGGATGAAGGTGAAGTGACCCCTTATGCTCTTGGTGAATGTCACTGAATTTGTAGGACAGGTGACAGTGAGAACTGTGGAGACATGGCCACGGGGGTCAGCCAAGGGGTCAGCCAGATCTGCTCCATGCTTATGGCTTCTCCTCCTCTCCCCCGGAAGCCCTGTCATCACTGCTTTGGGCCTTGTTCAGATCATTTCCCTGGGGCCTTTAAGGGGACTGGAGTCCCTCCCACAGGACCTTTTTCTCCTAAGAACAGCCATTTCTACCATATCTTTAGGTGTATTCTGGTCATAGAGCTCCTATGAATTAGAACTGAATTAGAAGTGAGGGCCTGCTGTCTCTTTAAAAATACAGGTTAATCATTTTTCATAATTTTTAGAAGTAATAACACGTTCACTAGGGACGCCTGGGTGGCTCAGTCGGTTAAGTGTCTGCCTTCAGCTTGGGTCTTGATCCCAGGGCCCTGGGATCGAGCCCCATGTCAGGCTCTCTGCTCAGCGGGGAGTCTGCTTCTCCCTCTGCCCTACCCCCACCTCTGTGTGCATGCGCACACATTTGTGCTCTCTCTCAAATAAACAAAGTCTTTTTTTAAAAAAAAGAGTAATACATGTTCATTGTAAAAATAGGAAAATCCAAACCTATATAAAAACAAATGGGGGCACCTGGGAGGCTCAGTTGGTGGGGCAGGCGACTCTTGCTCTTGGGGCTGTGGAATCGAGCCCCACATTGGGTGTGGAGATTACTTAAAAAATAAAGTCTTTTTAAAAAATGAAAAAAATAGGGGCGCCTGGGTGGCTCAGTTGGTTGGGCGACTGCCTTCAGCTCAGGTCATGATCCTGGAGACCCGGGATCGAGTCCCACATCGGGCTCCCTGCTCGGCGGGAAGCCTGCTTCTCCCTCTCTCACTCCCCCTGCTTGTGATCCCTCTCTGGCTGTGTTTCTCTCTGTCAAATAAATAAAATCTTAAAAAAAAAAATGAAAAAAATAGAATAAATGACCTCTAAACCCCAACTTAGAAGCAACCATTCTGGAAGCATCTGTGTATTCTCTCTCGTGTGAGTGCTTTTGCATCCATTGTCCCATCCTATGATTTCACCCTTTATTCGGTTAATATGGTATATCCCATTGATGGATTTGCATGTGGTGAGCCGTCTTTGCAGCCCAGGGGTTAGTCCCCCATCCTTCTGGCATATGATCCTTTTAATGTGCCATTGAAGTTAGTTTGCTATGATTTTGGATTCTGAGTTTATGATTAAAAAATATCCGTCCACATTTTCCTGGCTGTATGACATTCCATTGTATAGACAGACCATTCCCGAATCACTGAATATGTAGGTTGATTGGGAGTCAGTATTCATGAACATTTCTAAGACTCTCAATTCTTTTTTGTTTTTTTTTTTTTTAAAGATTTTATTTATTAGAGAGAGCATGAGCAGGAGGGAGAAGGAGAAGCAGACTCCCTGCTGAGTAGGGGAGCCCAGCATGGGGCCGGATCCCAGGACCCTGGGATCATGACCAGAGCCAAAAGCAGATGCTTAACCAACGAAGCCACCCAGGAGTCCTCTAAAACTCTTAATATTTATTGCTACTTTGCTTTTCAGAAAGCTCTACAAATTCACACATCCCTAGCAGAGGGTGAATGAAGGTCTAGGTCTGGACTCCCACTTGGTCTCCCATTCTACTAGTTTATAAGTGAGATTTCTCTGGAAGATCTTACGGCAGTAATATGAAATCACTTGTGTGACTATCGGTGTAGTTGAAAAATGACCCGGACACCCTACTATTTTAATTTTTCAACATGCTGTCTCTATTTGCCTTCCTCTTCAGGGAGAGACCAATAGGATCATAGCCTCCCACACGATGAACAAAAACTCAT
The DNA here is from genome assembly GCA_004023965.1 of Spilogale gracilis. NCBI lineage: Eukaryota > Metazoa > Chordata > Mammalia > Carnivora > Mephitidae > Spilogale > Spilogale gracilis. The sequence continues at coordinate 66,259 of PITA01007867.1, read as the reverse complement.
CCAGGTCGCACTGCATTTTCACTATCTATGTGGAGGTGAGTGCGAGCTCCTTGAAGAGCCTGGGGGGGGGGCAGCTGAGTCCCACGGGGCCTGCTCTGGCAGAAGCTTCTCTCCATGATGTCTGACCTCTGTCTGGATGTTTCGTAGGCCCATTCACGGACTTTATCAGATGAAAAGTACATCACTTCCAAAATTAACTTGGTGGATCTAGCCGGCTCGGAAAGGCTGGGGAAGTCTGGGGTAAGTGGGTAACAGGAGGTTCCTTCCCAAAAAGCCACAACCTGTTTCTAACATTGTGCCTGTGCCCAGGGGCCATCCCTCAGGGGGCCTTCATGAGCCCGGTCCCCAGCTAGGCACACGGGCTTGACCCTATGGAGCTGGGGGGAACAGAATCAGTAGAGGTGAACCACCAGCAACATAGTGGCAGTTCCTACCTAACGGGATTTTTGTGAACATTGAATGAGATGGCCCCTAAATTCTTAGCAAGGTGCCCAGCCCTGAGTCAGTGCTCAGGAAATGCTTTGTGCTAGTATTAGCGTTTCTCTGTGTATGAGGGGGAGTGTTCACAGGAGTCTTTTGGTGAGTTTTTCATCTCAGACATTCATATGAGTGTGAATAGTAGCATAAGAATTCACAGGATTCGGGGCGCCTGGGTGGCTCAGTTGGTTGGACGACTGCCTTCGGCTCAGGTCATGATCCCGGAGACCCGGGATCGAGTCCCACATCGGGCTCCCTGCTCGGCAGGAAGCCTGCTTCTCCCTCTCTCACTCCCCCTGCTTGTGTTCCCTCTCTAGCTGTGTTTCTCTCTGTCAAATAAATTAAAAAAAAAAAAAAAAAAAAGAATTCACAGGATTCATTGAATGCATTTCTATGTGCATTTTTTAAAAGATTTTGTTTATTTATTTTAGAGATAGAGAATGGCAGGGGGTGGGGGGAGATTGTGAGCATGAGCAGAGATGGGGAGGAGCAGAGGGAGAGGGAAAAGCAAACTACATGCTGAGCACAGAGCATGATACAGGGACAGGCTCAGTCCCACAACACTGAGATCATGACCTGAGTCGAAATCAAGAGTCAGACACTTAACTGACTGAGCCACCCAGGTGCCTCCAACGTGCATTTGTGTAAGTGTTTTTATGCGTATGATAGCCTCAGGATCACGTGCTCACATATCTGCACAAATATTCCTAGGCGTGTTCATACTGGTTTGACTCTTAAGTGAGTATTTATATGAATATTCGCATAAGTATTCATATTCGCGTGAACGCCCCCATGAGTATTGACATGAGCATTCCTGGCAGTATTAGTATTAGCCCGAGGTGGGATGCAATCCCAGGACCCTGAGAGAAGAGCTGCCTCTGGGAAGGAGGCTCTGGCCTGAGCCACCCACCCGCAGCGATCTCTGCGGGGCAACCTCCCCATATGGTGTGAAGCAGACTGACTTTTGGTTTGCAGTCCGAGGGCCGCGTGCTGAAGGAAGCCACCTACATCAACAAGTCGCTGTCATTCCTGGAGCAGGCCATCATTGCCCTCGGGGACCAGAAGCGGGACCACATCCCCTTCCGGCAGTGCAAGCTCACCCACGCCTTGAAGGACTCGTTAGGTGAGGGTGCGGGCAGGACCCCAGGAGGAGGGACAGGCCGGGCCTCGCTGCTGCTGGTGATCATGGCATTGCTCCCTTCCACTGGCCGCACTTCCCTGCGGCCTTTTCTTGGTGACCCCAGACACAGATACAGCTGAAAAGGCGGAAGCCTTGAGTGGTATTCTTTTTTGTCACCTACAGCGTGCCGTGCTGTTCCCACAGAACCTTGGCTGAAGCTTTTGCCTCTGCTGGGAATACCTTCTCCTTTCCCCTCATCCTTAAGCCTGGCAGAGCCCTTCATGGCCTTCAAGCCCATGGTGGGCCTCTCTGTGTGCTGCCTTCTCTTTCCCTATGGCCTCTGTGACAGAGGAGCAGGGACTGTGTCTTTTCATCCCTGTGTCTCCAGGCTTTTGTGTTGGGCCTGCTGGCACAGTCCTGGGTGTCTGATTATTCATGGAGTGCTACCAGCAGCAAAGCCCTGGCCCACAGCCCTCTCCCCTGCCCCTCCCTGCCCCATGCCATCTCTCCTCTGCTCTTCCCTCTCCTCCTCTTTAAAGTACATCCAGTGGCCTCTCCCCTTCCTTCCTCCAGCCTCAGACATGCTTGGATGTGTCCCCGGTTGACCTCAGCCCGGTGGCCAGACAGACTGGGGGCTCACACAACAGACATTTAGCTCTTATGGCTCCGGAGGCTGCAAGTCCCACGTCAAGCTTAGCCTGGATGGTTCCTGGTGTGAGCTCTCTTTCTGGCTTGTAGACAGCTACTTTCTTGCCATGCCTTCACGTGGCGGAGAGAAAAAGAAACAAGAGAGGGACCAGAGAGACAGAATTCTGGGCTGTCAGACACTAATCCCATTATGAGGCCTCCGCTCTCAGGACCTCATCTAAACCTCATTACTTCCCACAAGACCCCTCTCTAGATGCGATCACATTGGGGGATAGGACTTCAACCTAGGAATTTTGCCAGGACACAGGCACTCAATCCATAACAGACCCCCCACCAGCCTTAAAGGAATCTCTTGGGAGAAAACGCACATGGTTCATGGCCCTTCTGTGTCCTGCTTTCTGCAGGGGGAAATTGCAATATGGTCCTCCTGACGAACATCTACGGAGAAGCCGCCCAGTTAGAAGAGACGGTATGTAAAGACAGCCCACGTGGCCTACTTGGAATCCTTCTCACGGGTTCCAGGGCTGGGTAAGGCTGGCTCTGGGCTGGAGCCAGAGACATTGTCAGGAGGGAAGGGATCCAGGGAACGAATCGGCCAAAATTGCTGCGGGAGGCCCAGGCAGGATCCTCATACCAAGTACCAAGGGGTAGAGGCTGTGCTGAGGAGCAGACAAGGCGGGAAGCAGGCACAGCGTAGGGGCCTGTGTGAGGAGAGTTTCGTCAGGGGCCAGGACCATGCTACTGGGGTGCTGCTCCTGTGAATCGGGATCAAGGACAGCAGATTTCTTGTTCTTCATAGTTACACACTTAAAAATCTTAGAAGCACCGCAGGTTCTGGGCTGCGGTTTTAAGGCCTGTGTGAGCTGACAGGCATTGTGCTGTGTGTAGGCTGGTGGGGGTGCTGGGAAGAGCAGCTTTGAGGGGGTAGTTGTCTGTGGCCTGAGGCCTCAGATGAAGGAGCCTTTCAGAGGAAGCAGGACTTTTCCTGAAACTGGGGTAAGGAAGGTGGGCACTGAGCCAGCTGCCATTAGAGGATGTGTGGTACAGAAAGCAGAGGTGCCCCTGGCAGAGGGGACTGTGGGCCCGAAGGGGTGGGCCGTGCCAGGAACATCTGGTCACTCCGGGGAGGGCCCGGAAAGGAGTGGGGGGAACAAACTGCAGAGAACAAGGGACGCCTTCCCTTTTCTGCCCGTGGCTGGGGTGTCACGGCGTTTGAGTGGGGGAGGGCTACGGCCAGAGTTGTGACTTGGGGAGATTAACCCAGCTGCGGGACCCAGGTGCCCCGGGAGGGGACAAGCTTATGAGAACCAGAGGCAGTCATGGAGGCCTAACATTTGAGGCAGTGACAGGTAAGCTCACGCAGCTGGGCCCCCCAGTGGGGGCTCCCTCATTACTCTGAAGGGCCACTTACCATAAGTAAGGTAGATTTGGAAGCTTTCCGTAGGCATTTTGTTTTGTCAAGTGTAGATGTGTAGGGCAAGCTGCGGTCACCTGGAGAAGCCACTTAGGCAAAGCAGAGCCTTTCCAGGCACACGGCAGGGCCTCCCAGTTTCTTGCGTCAGGGACCGGCCTGCACAGAGAGGGTGCCCTGGGACTTGGGAGGCCGGGAGGGAGCTGCTGCTGACGTGCAGGCAGCGTCCCCAGAGGAAGGCTTTCGGGAACCTCCCCGTCTCCTACCATGACAAAGCATGGGTGAACCCCAAGAGGAGCCATATGAAAATCGGGCCTCCTGACTGCCTTGTTGAGAAATGACCTCCAAGATTGTGGAAGGCCCCTCTCCTGGTCCCCACCCCTGAGACGGTCCTCGCATAGGAAGCAGCTCTCCTGGTAGCTGCCATCCCCAGAGCTTTGTGACGTAGGCCGGAGCCCACAGAGCCCAGAGCTGCTGTTGGAAGGGCCTTAGGGGTTTGGGACAAAGGCATATTGGGGTATGGAAACTAATGATTCTCTTTTTCAAATGCTTTAAAACTTCTACACCATTCCTGTCAAGGATCATGTCACTTTATTCCGTGACATTGCTTGTAACTCGTGGGAGTATTGCAGCGAGGGAGCCCCGGGCGCACTTGCTGCTGTGCTTGGAGCAGGGGAGCCAGGTTCCAGCCGGCACAGCAGTCGCTCCAGCTGCAGGGACAGGGGCCTCCTCCTGCGGGCTTGCTGTGGGCCAGTGCTGCAGGGAGCATGTTACATACCTCTTCACCAGGCCTCCCAGGCTCTGGGAGACAGCTCTCCCCACCTTCCCAGAGAAGTTCCAACGCCTGTCTGAGGTTGCATGCACACTGGTCAGCAGCAGAGTTCTTAATCGCCAGATCAGACTGCTTGAAGGAAGAGCCCTTTCAGGCCTTCTCCTGGGCCACTCCAGGGTGATCTCGCCCCCTAAGTCTGCCTCCCTGTTTCAGGTCCCCGAGTCGGCCCAGCATGGTGTGAGGCTGGGATCTCAGGGCCTGCCTTGTGCTAGCATGGGCTCTTCCCCTTGGCCAGGGAGCAGCCCTCCCCCTCGATGTGACAGCAGTGCAGTGGAGCATAGCGCTGAGGCTGTTTCTCAGGGGCCTGCCTGTGCGGCTGCCTCAGGGGCCTCCACACAGAATTAGCCCTGCCTGGCTGCCCCTTTTGGGTATGTCTGTTTGCAGAGATTTGTCTTTCCTGGTGGGCTCCTTTGACCTGCTTTGTAAATATCTCCACTTACAAGCAATTGGCCAAAGACACAGAGGTCTGTCTGATCTGTTTTTCAGCTATCTTCACTGCGGTTCGCCAGCAGGATGAAGCTGGTCACCACAGAGCCCGCCATCAACGAGAAGTATGATGCCGAGGTACTAAGGGGGTTCGGGGGCAGGTGTCTTGCAGTGGAGAAGGTGTGTCTCGGTGCTGCCTGGGTCACCCAAGCCTGGCTTCCCTTCCTGCCTCAACTAAATATACCCGTGCAATCTCGGGTCAGTCCTTTTACATGCTGGGGCAGGCCAGAGTCGTCAGAGTCCTTGGAGACCCTGTCGGGGGCCAACACACGATGGAAGGGTTCAGTCAGGTTACCATCCAGTTCACGTGTGAGGCTTTGGGGCCTCTGATGACCTGGCGCTTCTATATGAGAGTTCCTTAGAGCTGACTGTTTCAAAGTGAGTAAGTGTGGACCGAGTGTCAGACTCATCTGGTTACGTCACCACAAAGCCTCTTTCTTCTGTGTGATCCCTCTAAGCAAGCAGAGCTGACCAGCCAGAAGCCATGCTCAGCATCACCACTGAGCAGGGAAATGCAGGTTGGAAGCTTAGTGGAATTCCACCCTCAGACTAGCTAAAACTTGTTCCGTCGACAGAGGTGAGGGTGGGGATATGCAGAGACGGGGGGTGTGTGTCAGTTTCTGGCCAGAGTGTCCTCCATCCAGCTGCTGTGGAGAGCATTCTGGCAACATCTCACAAAATCAGAACTCATTTACCAATACTTTGGCTTTCCTTTAGGATGCTTATAGAGTCACGGTCACCAGAGAGGGGAGCATATGCGTGCCCTAAGCTCATGACAAAGCAGTTAATTAGACCTTCCAGATTCTAAATCCTGATGGGAAATACCGATCCCTGTGGTTCTCTAGAGCTAACCCATGGCTTGGAAGCAGAGGAAGGGAGTGGATTGGTTAGAGCCGTGGGTCTCAAACACGTGCAACTATCCGAACCCCAGGCAGGCTTCTGGAATAGCAGGTCACTGGACCCATTCGCAGAGTTCCAGACTCCACTGGTGGAGGGATGAGATTCTGGTAAGTTCCCCACGGCTGCTGCTGTTGCTGCCGCTGTTCTGGGACCACACTTGAGAACCGCTGGCACTGTAGTCAAGATCCGTGGCCCCCACAAGGGGCTGTCCTGGTGTGGCCACCTGTTCTTTTCTTCCATCAGCTGCCTAGCCCCAGCCATCCTTTCTAAGCCTCAGTGTCTTTGATTGTGAACTGGAGAAGTAGCAGAATCCACTCTCAAAGAGATGTTGTGAAGAATAAGGTCATGGGGAGAAACCCCTTAACACAGTTCTGTCATGGAGTAAATGCTCAGTAAATGTTAGCTAGTCCCCTACTTACCCTTACAGGTCAGCAGTGTCCCTTTCTGGGTGGACAGTCTAGAAGAGTTCTCCACTTATGTATGTGAATGGCCTCGGGGGAGAATGGAGCTCACATTGCTCATTGGATAGTGAGAAGTTGGGCCAGCATCAGTAGCCTTTAATTAAAAGGAGAGTAGCTAAGTGAGTTACAGAGGGAGGGAGCTGGGCCTCGAGCTGCGAGCCTGGATGACCTCGGGTGGGATTGCTAGCCTCTCATTTCTGAGTCTAAAAATGTGCAAAGCAGAGTATCATTAATGGATAGATGTGAGTGCAATAAAAGAAAAAAGCACAGGGGTGGGAAGACCAAGGCTGGGGGTTCCCTCTGCGATGTCGGGAGGGGCTTGGAGTGAGGTTCGTAAGGGCTTTACCTTCATCTGCTATGTTTTATCTCTTAAAACGAAAAACAAAAAAACTCAAGCCAATAGGGCAGCCGGCCATTCCAGTCTGGTTTTGGGGTGCTCTTCTCCAGTTTCATGGCATTATTTGCTGTGCTTCTCTGTAACTTGGAGGTTTTATTTATTTTTGTTAATTTTCTCACCTGGTGTTCTCTGAGCTTGGGACCCCTGCACCACCATTGCAAACCTGGCTGGCTAGGCGGTACTGGACAGCAAGCACTTCCATGCCCTTCCATGTAATTTTTGTTCTGAAATCGGCACTGTTGATCCTGGCCAACCAAGTCTTGGTGTCACCCAACATGACCGTGTTTATACCTTTATGAGCTGCATTTATGAGCATGAGAGAGCCCTGAGAAGTTACTTTGGTTGCCCCCTTCCTGGACCACAGCCAGCCTGCCTGTATTATTTCCAGCACCATCTTTAGCATAGTTGCCTGTTTCTGAGGTCAAGGAGTAACTTCCTAGGCATTTCCTTGGCAGTGGGGCAGGCCATAAGGCTGGAGACTGGGTTCCAGATCCCTCTCTGCCTCTAGTTGTCTCTGAGGCTCGGAGTTTTTACCCTTGAACTCAGGGTTGGACTGATGAACTCCCTTGACCCTCCCACTCTGTGAGTCTGTGATTTTGGGAAGGGGTGTAAATGTTGCGAGCCTTAGGCGTAAAGCAGGTGGCAGAGAGCTTGGTATTCTCTTCTGCTGAGAGAACAGAGCTCCTGCTGGCCAGGAGGGGAGGAGGGTCAACCGGAGAAGCTTCCTGGGCGGAAAGCTGCTTACAGCCTGGTGTGCTACTTAAGCAGAAGTCTCTGAATTATCCTCATTATGTGTATGCTGAAAACCCCTGACCATCAGGAAACTTCTGGAGTCTGTGCTGATTCCTTCCAGAAAACATCCTTGAGCTTTAAAGGAATTGGCTAGGTTTTGTGTTCCACTTGGGGTACCAAAAAAAAAAAAAAGTCAGCTAGGAGGTGCTGCCAGGTCGTGTTCTGTTAAAAATAACTGTTAACAAAATAACAAAAATAAAAATAACAAAAAATAACAGTTAAAAAATAACTGTTAAAAAATGCTTTATTGCTAAAAAATGCTAACCATCATCTGAGCTTTCAGTGAATTATAATTATTGATCACAAGTCACATAACAAATATAATAATAATGAAAAAGTTTGAAATAGTGTGAGAATCACCAAAATGGGATGCAGAGACATGAGGTGAGCAAATGCTGTGGGGTCTGCTGCTCCGGCCCTGTGTTTCCAAGCAGCTTCTCTCCAGTCAGACTGCCAAGCATTAGGCAAAGCTGCTCTGATGCTCTTAGGACACAACATGGAGGCTGGTGACCCAGGGAGCCGGGAGCCCATTTCCCCGCACCACCTGCCTGGCCCAGAGATCTAAGCCTGGCTCCCTGTGCCACGCTGGACAGTCATCCCACTGGGGTTCCTCAATGGTGCAACCAGACTTTCTCTAGCTGGGGCATGATGTCTTTTCCAGAGCAGAGATCCCTCAGCTGAGAGCAGAGGCTGTCCCCCAAGCCTCTCCCATTGACCTCACAGGAAGTCTGCCTGAAAGAGACCATCTTGGGGCTTCCCCGAGGGGCAGAGCCAGGATTTGGACCCTGGTCACATGCTTTTAGTCCCAGGCTTTGTGGTCTGAACAACCACAGATCCACTGGGGTGCCAGGGTTCTGTCACAGCTTTGGTCATCAGTCCCAGGATCCAGTTGTCAGGGGCTCCCTCCAGTGGCCATTTTTGACAACTGAAGGAAGCCCTGTTCACAGTGAAGGTTAGCAGCATAAAATCCCCTGTGTGTCTCACCTGAAAGACTCTAGGGCAGCATCTGTCAACTGTAAAAATGACTCAGCAATTCTGTTTCTAGAAATACATCATTTATCCATTCACCTAAAATCTACAGAGCACTTACCATATGCCCGACACTTTTTGAAGCCCTTGGAGTGTTAGTATACAGATAAACACGTCTCTGTCCTCAAAGAGCTGACGGTCTGCTGGGAGTGGGAGAGAGAAAGATAATAAATATAAGAAATAAGTGAGTCTAGGGGCACCTGGATGGCTCAGTTGGGAGAGCATGTTCTTTTTTTTTTTTTTTTTGAGATGTTTGTTTATTTAACAAAGAGAGACACAGCAAGAGAGGGAACACAAGCAAGAGGAGGGGCAGTAGGAGAGGGAGAAGCAGGCTTCCCACTGGGCAGGGAGCCAGCACAGGGCCCCATCCCAGGACCCTGGGGTCATGACCTGAGCCAAAGGCAGATGCTTAACAATTGAGCCATCCCCTGAGCATGTGACTCTTGATCTTCGGGTTGTGAGTTTGAGCCCCACGCTGGGTGTAGAGATTACTTAAATAAATAGACTATTAAAAAAAAAAAAAAGGAAGTCGGTCTAGATCTTGCTATCTGCAACAACACAGATGGACCCGGAGGACATTACACCAAGCAAAATAAACCAAATACAGAAAAAAAACATTGCATGATCTTACTTATATGTGAAACCTAAAAGGGCAAGTTAATAGAAGCAGGGAGTAGAGCAGTGGTTACCAAGAGAGGGGGCAGGGGCTGAGGAAAGGGGGCTGTTGGTCAAAGGGCACAAATTCTTATTTATGGAATGGATACGTTCTGGGGGTCTCATCTACAACATGGGACCATAGTTACTAATATTGTACTGTACACTGAAAATTTGAGGCTCTTACCACACACAGAGAAAGGGCCACTAGGGGAGGAGCTACATATGTTAATTAACTTGACTAGTAATTAACCATTTCACTGTGTATATGTGTCATGTTGTATACTTTAAATATTCATAAATATTCATATCTCCAGACCACTATAATATTACTCTCACAATAAAGTGAGTCAGAGGAACTTTTTGCTTTCCTGGTGCCTATAAAAGTTGTGTTTATACTATACTGTAGTCTACTGAGTGTGCACTAGCATTGTGTTTAAAAGAATGTGCATACCTTAATTTAAAAATGTTTTATTGATGGGGCACTTGAGTGACTCAGTCAGTTAAGCATCCAACTTTTTTTTTTTTAAAGATTTTTAAAATTTATTTGACAGAGAGAAACACAGCCAGAGAGGGAACACAAGCAGGGGGAGAGGGAGAAGCAGGCTTCCTGCCAAGCAGGGAGCCCAATGTGGGACTCGATCCTGGGTCTCCGGGATCATGACCTGAGCCGAAGGCAGTCGCTTAACCAACTGAGCCACCTAGGCGCCCCAAGTATCCAACTCTTGATCTCAACTCCAGTCTTGACCTCAGGCTCGTGAGTTCAAGCCCATGTTGGGCTTCACATTGGGCAGGCAGCCTATGCAAAAAATAAAAAAAAGAATAAAAAGAATAATAAATACATAACTGTTAAAAAATGCTTTATTGCTAAAAAATGCTAACCATCATCTGAGCTTTCAGTGAATTATAATTATTGATCACAAGTCACATAACATAATAATAATGAAAAAGTTTGAAATAGTGTGAGAATCACCAAAATGGGATGCAGAGACATGAGGTGAGCAAATGCTATTAGAAAAATGGTACCAAATAGACTTGCCTGACATAAGGTTGCCACAAACCTTCAATCTGTAAAAATTGCAGTATCTGGGAAGTTCAGTAAAGCAAAGTGCTATGAAATGAGGTATGCCTACATACAATTTCTCTTTAAAGATTTTTTTTTTAAATGTTAAAAAAAGAAAGAAATAGGTAAGTTCTAGAGCTCCACAGTCTAGTATAGTCACTGTTGCTTGCTTGGGGCTATTTAAATTAGTTAAATTAAAAGCTCACTTCCTGGGTCACACTAGTGACATTTCAAGTGTTCAGTAGCTACATGTATCATGGGACAGATAGAGACCATTTCCACCATTACAGAAAGTTCTGTGAAACAGCGCTGCTCTGGGGTATGTTGGTGATGGGTGCTATGAAAAAAATTAGAGCAAACTTTACGAAAAAGAGTGGTGTGGGCGTGGGGAGGGCATTGCAGTTTTCCGTGGGGTGATTGATGTGTGCCTAATTTAGAAGCTCTTGAACAAAGAGTTGAAGGAGGTGCGGGGGTGCGCCAGGGCCGTACTTGGGGGAAGAGTGTCCTGGGCAGAGGGGACAAGCAGGGCAGGGGCGGGAGTGTGCCAAATCATTTGGTAGGACTGGAATGAGGTGGAGGGGGGGAAACAGTAGGGAAGAAGTAATGGGGGCAGATCACAAAGAGCCTGGGTTACCCAACAGAAATCCAGAAAGACCCAAAGATATAAGGACAAAAATGTGCAGCTTCTTTGAAGCAGCAGAAATATTAGAGGTGACCCACCTGGTTATCAGCAGGGAGTAGTGGTATGTTTGTGCGGTGGTTGGGTAGGGTGAGGGTAAAAGGTACGGCTGTGCTTGGAAAGCATCCTGGAGGCAGTGGGCTGCCCTGAGAGGGCCATCACCCGGAGAGACCAGGAACCGGAAGCTCCCGGGAGTTGGGGTGTGAGGCTGCCCTATGGATGCCTGTGCTTGCTCAATCTCTTCCGTCTCCTCTGCTGTAAGAGGCAAAGGCCAGGGGGTTGCTGAGGCCCCTAAAGACCCTAAACTCACCCCAGTTGGGGAAAAGTCACCAGCAGGGAGGGAATAGTCCAGATGCTGACATCACACCCCACGGGTTTCCAGGAGGGGGCCAGGAGGTCAAGGCATAGGTTGCAGAATTGTGGGCTTGATGTGGGAGAGGCAGGGCGGCCTGTCTGACTATTCTCCCTGCCCCACTCCAAATTGTGTTTCCTGGCAGCGAATGGTCAAGAACCTGGAGAAAGAGCTGGCGCTGCTCAAGCAGGAGCTGGCCATCCATGACAGCCTGGTAAGGGGCGAGAGGCAGGGGTCTGGGGGCAGAGGGACTGGGTGGACAGGGGCTGGAAGGGTAGGAGAGCCAAGTAGGCAGGGAGACTTGGGGGGTGGGGGGCTGGGGAACAGGGATGCCTGGAGGGCAGGGACACCAGAAGACCAGGAGGATGTGGGCAGGGGTGTCAAAATACCAGGGAACGGAGGCAGACAGTTGACGGGAATGAGGGGCAGGGGCCAGGTGTCAGATAGGTAGGGCAGGGGCAGACAGCATGACAGTCAAGGAGGGGAAGATTAGGGGGGACACAGACAGCAGCAGAGGGCCCTGAGGGCAGAGGGTGGGAACAGAAGACTTCTGATGGCTTGCCTGGGCCTTCTCCTGGTCCAGGGAGGCTCTCAAGGCCAAGGCAGCCACCCCCCTCCCATGGCCCTCCTGCTAAGAGTCTGCTGAAACTCAGCCAGCAGAGCTCCCTTGCTTGGAGTGGCAAGCCCATGTTAGGGGGCTCTTGAGACCCAGTTGTCCCTCTGTGACCTGAGCACCTGGCCAGAACCCGATGATCAAGGGAACGGAGCTGGCTTAGGTGGTCAGGGCCTGTGTCCAAGCTCCCCACCTTGGTTCTCAGAATAACCCCTGCTGCCTATTGGGCTCAGGTGTTTGGAGCTTGTTGACATGTTCTTCATTCTCCCCCAAGGCCAACCGCACGCTTGTGAACTATGATCCCCTGGATGAAATCCAGATTGCTGATATCAACTCTCAGGTGCGGAGGTACCTGGAAGGGACGCTGGAGGAGATTGATGTAAGGAGCCTCCCCTCGGGATATCCATGCCTTCCCTATCCTGGCATCCCCCCACTTGTGCTGGGCCGGCCTTGGAACCTCACACCGAGCGGGCGCAATGGGTAGGGGGTGGGTGGTGCTGGACCGCTGGCCTCGGGCCCTATAGCCTGCCAAGGCTTCAGCATCCATGTTTCGGGTTACAAGGATGGGTGTGCCTCTCAGAGTGGCCAGCAGCCTTGAATAGCCTTGTCCACACCGACTGGGGTCCCTGGAGCCAGGCTGCCCCGGATCACGTCCCAGCTCTGTTGTCTCCTTGCTGCGCGACTTCAGTAAAATGCTCAGCTTCGTGTACTTGGTGCCCACACCTGGAGAGTGAGGAGGGAAACCAAAGTGAATTAACTCAGGTGCTCAGCTGTGCCGGGTGGAGTGCGGCCATTCAGGGGTGATGGTCTTGCGGGCCGACAGGGCAGATGTGCAGGGCCTGTGTTGGAGTAGCCAAGGAGGAAGAAACAGCAGCCCCCCCGGGGACGGGTCCTCAGGGGGAAGGATGCATTCTGTTTTGACAGTGGCAGCCAGCAAAGCCCTCATCAGGGAGCTGCATGGCCACCCGGGCTTGTCACTGGGGCAGCTGTAACCAGCAGGCCTGGGACAACTGATGGGTGGGCTCTTCAGGTCTTGGAGCATGGTTAGTCCCAGAATGTTCCTGTCAAGGGTAATGCTTGTGGTCTGTAGGGCCAAGAGGGAAGCCAGTGGCCTTCCTCCAGCCACAGATGTGTATGTGCTACACAGAAAGTTCATAACGGAACCTTGTAGAAACAGGAGGGAGCTGAAGACAGTACGTTTTTTTTGTTTGTTTTTTGAAGACAGTACGCTTTATTAAAATTTCTTTCTTAGTATTTTCAAGAAGTAGAATCGTTTAAATTTTATAGAGACCTTCTAGAACTTTGTAGAAACAGGAGGGAGCTGAAGACAGTACGTTTTTTTTGTTTGTTTGTTTTTTGAAGACAGTACGCTTTATTAAAATTTCTTTCTTAGTATTTTCAAGAAGTAGAATCGTTTAAATTTTATAGAGACCTTCACTTAGAAAAGGTAACTTGTAAATACTCATTCATTAGAGAGAGAGAGAACATGCGCACACAAGCATGGCAGGAGAAGGGGCAGAGGGAGAGGGAGAGAGAGAATCTCAAGTAGACTCTGCTGAGCTTGGAGCCCAGGGTGGGGCTGGGTCTCAGGACCCCGAGATCCCAACCTGAGCAGAGACCAAGAGTCAGCCGTGTAACTGACTGCACCACCCAGGCGCTCCAGGAAAGGTCATGTTTTTAGCCTCAGTGAATACTTTGTTTGAAAACTATGAATCAGCGGTTTCTCTGTTCTTTTTTATTATTATTATTTTATTCATTTGAGAGAGAGAGACAGAGCACAAGCAGGGGGAGAGGCAGAGGGAGACGCAGACGCCCTGCTGAGCTGGGAGCCCAACGCAGGGACTCGACCCAGGGATTGTGACCTGAGCTGAAGGCAGACGCGCAATGACTGAGCCACCCGGGTGCCCGCGTTTCTCTGTTCTTGAGGAGGTTTCAGATGTTCCATTCTCAAGACAGATTATCAAAGGGGTAGCCAGGGATAAACCACTTTTCTACTGACAGTAGCTACACCCTCAGCCCTGTGTGGCCTGAGGCCCGACCTCTGCCTTGCTCTCTTGCCTCCAGATCATCAACCTCAGACAAATCCAGGAGGTGTTCAACCAGTTCCGGGTGGTGCTGAGGTAAGGGACGACCCACCAGACTCCTACGTCAGGCTGCCATTTTCATTTCCCATGGTCAGGGTGTGGCCTCTAAGCACACCGCCTTATCTCTCGTGGACAGGAAGCCAGCTCAGATCCTCGGAGTGTGCCGGGGCCCCTGAACTCTCAGATCCCCCAGTCCTCCCCTTTCCCTGGGGACCGTGGGGAGGAGAGCCCTCCATTCAAGGTCAACTCAGAGAAGTGATCCCTCGTGCATGTGTTCTGAGTTCATTAATTAGCCGGGTGGTCTTTCTGGATCAACAGCCCTGAGCGTGACCAGAGCGGACATCGTGAATACTCCCTGTGCCCCACCCGCACCTCGGGAGGCATTTGTGGTTTATTCGGGTGCACACGTACCTGCAGACTGAGCAGCTTGTGCTGGGTGGTAGCACAGACATGGCTCACATGATTCCCAAGGGCCTTTTAAAGATCGAACCTCGCTGGGAAAGCATGGTCCTGAGGCAGGCTTGTTGTCCTGGTTAAAGTCTTCTTGGAGCAGGAGTGCCCGGCACACAAGGGCGGCCGCCGTGGGCTTGAGGGCTGGACGGGGCGTGTGCGCACGGAGCAGTCAGAGTGTGGAATGGGCTTGTTTTGTCTGGTTCATGATGACGGTGCGGCTCCTTCACAAGGGACCACGCCCAGATGACTTCTAATTCCCATACTTGGTTCTTGCTGTGGAAGGTTCGGCCTAGCACCAAGGTGCCAGGTCTTCTCTCATCCTCCCTCTCAAGCCAACAGGAGCAGCAAGTGGAGTCCACTTTGCGCAGGAAGTACACCCTCATAGACAAGAATGACTTTGCCACCATCTCTGCAGTCCAGAAGGTATGCCCGGTTGCTTCTTGTTGACAGCATTCATGTCAGATTTTCTACATCCCCAGACCTTTCTAGAAGCAGCAGGTGTTCTGCATGAGAGCAGATCTAGGGTTGCAACAGATAAAGGTAACACCAAGATGAGCATGACCCATGCAAGGATAAACCATATATGAATTCAAAATGATCTCCAGAATTGAGGTTATGACCATAAACATGACCATAAACAGGCCAATTCCTGGAGTTAGGTTGGAAACAGGTATTAAGATCCTCAAGGCGGGGGCGCCTGGGTGACTCAGTTGTTAAGCATCTGCCTTCAGCTCAGGTCATGACCCCAGAGTCCTGGGATTGAGCTCCACATTGGGCTCCCTGCTCAGCCGGAATCCTGCTTCTCCCTCTCCTACTCCCCCTGCTTGTATTCCCTCTCTAGCTGTGTCTCTCTGTGTCAAATAAAAAAAAATAAAATCTTAAAAAAAAAAAAAAGATCCTCAAGGGATAGCACAAGACAGCAGACCACTGAGTAGAGTTGATGTGGAATGTGGACATCGGTGGGTAGTGCTGTTGAAGACAGCCTGAAGCTAGCGGACTGGGCCTGCCATCTTGGTGTGTGGGGTGAACACGCCCACCTGAGCAGAAATATACTTGGGTCCCCCACAGGCCAAAACCCTTAATCTCACCCTTGGCCCTGTGGCTGGCCTCTATCCAGGCAGGGCTTATGGACGCTGATGGCCACCTGGTGGGTGAGCCTGATGGACAAAGCTTTGGACTCGGGGTCACCCCTTTCTCTACCAAAGCCGGGAAGAAATCCAAGTTCAAGAAGACGTTCAAAGAGCAGTTCAGGTGAGGAACCTTCCTGTTGCTTTACCTGCTCAGCACCTGGCCCTCCTCAGCCAGTGAAATGAGAGGACAGAAGCTGGTGTCTTCGCTCCTGGGTGGTCCCAGTTGCTCTACTGGGGCCCAGGCTGCACTGTTACCTCTTGTCCACACGGCAACCCCAGGAGGTAGGAGTTCATGTAGAAACCAAGGCTCAGAGTGGGGAAGTCACTTCCCAGGTCACAGCACTGACGAGTGATAGAGAAGAGAGAAGCCAGGCTAGCACCACCCCTCACCCCACGACTACATGCGGAAACCTCCCCTAACCGGAGTCCTGTGACCCAGCTCCTCGGTGCTCATGTCACCTAAAAGCCCCAGTTCACCTTCCAGACAAGAACCATTGTGCGTGCCAGGTGAGAGGACTGTGAAGGCTCACTTAATGAGATGCCCTCCCTGGAAAGTGCGGGTAGCGGTGCACATGAACACAGGCTCTAGGAGGTTCCTCTCACTGAAGGGGTCGACTTGTGTGAGGCATGACAGCCTCTCTGCACTTCCATTTCCTTCTTCCTAAATTGGGAATCGTGATAGTAGCTTCAAAGTCAGGAGGGTGATTGGGAAGATAAATGCGTGAGGCAGCCCCTGCACTTAGGAAGTACGCCATGCTGACGTAGTGTGGCCCTTACTGTCATCTGTCAAAGGACACGGGCCAGAGCTGACTGTGGAAAACTGTCCAATGTGGGACAAGAGTCAAGTAGCAGGGGTTGCCAAGGCCCCTGGCCTCCTCCTGGCGGCTCAGGCCTGCTCAGATGTCCTCTCTGAGAAGGAGCACCCTGGGCGCCATCACTTAGAGAAGGAGGGCAGCCACTTTCCTGGGAGCGGCTGTGGGCACGTGTGGAGGCGGGAGAGTGGGCCGTGGACTGGCCAGGGTAGCAGGGCAGACATGTTTTGTTTTACCTTTGGTCCACACACAGACCTCCCCTGGGTGGCAGCTCTGCCACTCCTTCCCCGGGAAGGCTGTGTGATGAAGACCTCCACAGCCAGGATGCTCCTGGGAGCCTGGGGCCCACCCCACAGGCCCAGCCGCTTTCAGACCTGGAGACTGCCTAGTTTTCCCAGGTGTCTCCTACCAGAGACTGCTGAGGGAGGGCTCTTCCTTCTGACGAGGGGGAGAAGAATGCACTCCTCTTCCTCCACATCAGCGTGGCCTAGGGTCAGACCCTTTGCTCTTTGGCCTCGGTGTATGATCCATCTAGGACTGAATGGAGTGGGGCTTCTGATGTCTGACGGTTTGTTAATGTCTTAAGTACCTGGGACCTCCCTGCCTTCCCCTTCCAGCTCCTCAGCAAGAAAGGAAGGTGCCGGCAGCCCCATAAGTGGCAAGGATTTGGAGGTCTCCACCTCCAAGACCCAGCTGACCCCATCCTCCAAGGAGGGGGATGTCAAAGACCTGCCTCTGCGGGACCGGGAGACCTCCAGCGTTGAGCCCCTTCCCTCAGACTCCCCAAAGGAGGAGTTGCGCTCACTCAGGTAAGCACCTCAGGCCAGTTGACCAGATCACTCAAAACCCAAGCGTGGTCCTCAGCATGTCACGAGTGCTTGCAGATATATGAGAAGTAAAATATGGGGTTATAGGCAAAGACCAGAAGCACAGCCAGGAAAGAAGCTGTGTGATGGCTTATCCACACACGAAATGGTCCTGCTTCAGGAGTCCCCAAGATACGCAGTTAGACGTGGAATCACTTTAGGGCCTTCAAATAGCAGTCATTTAAAGAATTACATTTACATTTTAAAAATTAACTAATGCATTCAAAGGCCCCATATTCTCAAGGTGTGAGACCCCTTCCTCTGGCTACGCAGTTCCTCTCCCTGGTGAGCCAATAATAAGTGTTCATCATTGGAGCCTAAGGAAATGATTAGAGTTGTGGACAGAGATTTATGCAAACAGATGTTCATTGCATCATTAATTGAAAAAGCCAAAAATGAGTTTTGGAAACACCTTCAGTAGCTAACATTACAGAAAAGGTACTAAGTGAATGATCATCTCTGCTCTTGGGATGTAGAAGAATATGCATGAAGAATTTTTTCCCCAGCACGTGAACATTGCTAAGAACTCAGAGAAGTTGAAAGTGTTGTATAGCTAATACTCTTTTGAGTCTGCATGTAACACATTACTTACTTCTCACACACCTGTCTTTTCTCTCCATCGCTCTTATTTTTTGGATGCATTTCTTTTTTTTTAATTTTTTTAAATTTAATTTTTTTAAAGATTTTTATTTATCTGAGAGAGAACGCACAGGAGAGAGAGCATACAAGCAGGGGGGAGGGGCAGAGGGAGAGGGAGAAACAGACTCCCACTGATAAGGGAGTCCAGTGTGGGACTCAATCCTAGGACCCTGGGATCATGACCTGAGCTGAAGGCGATGCTTAACTATGCCACCCAAGTGCCCATAACTTTTTTTTTTTTTTTTTAAGATTCATCGATTTTAGGGCGCCTGGCTGGCTCAATGGATTAAAGCCTCTGCTTTCTGCTCAGATCATGATCTCAGGGATTGAGGCCCACAACGGACTCTCTGCTCGGCAGGGAGCCTGCTTCCTCCTCTCCCTCTGCCTGCGTCTCTGCCTACTTGTGATCTCTCTCTCTGTCAAATAAATAAATAAAATATTTTTTTAAAAAGATTCATTGATTTTAGAGAGAGAGAGTGAGCGAGCAGGGGGAGGGGCAAAGAGAGAATCCTGAAGCAGACTCCCTGCTGTGCAGGGAGCCCTCCAGTGGGGCTTGATCCCAAGACAGGACCTGAGCCCAGAGCCAGTCCTTCAATTGAATGAGCCACCCAGGCGCCCCCTGGTGCATTTCAAAGGAAGGTGCAGACAGTCCACATCCCCTGGTCCCAGCGCTTCACCTTAACGTCTCATTAACCAGAGTTCTCAGAGTGCCTCATAGCATGAAGGAATGATGCCTCTGTGAAAAACGTAAGATGGGGGCGCCTGGGTGGCTCAGTTGATTAAGCAACTGCCTTCGGCTCAGGTCATGATCCTGGGGACCCCGGATTGAGTCCCACATCGGGCTCTCTACTGGGCAGGAAGCCTGCTTCTCCCTCTCTCACTACCCCTGCTTGTGTTCCCTCTCTAGCTGTGTTTCTCTCTGTCAAAAAAATAAAATCTTTAAAAAAAAAACGTAAGATGTAAAATTATATCTGCTGCATGATGTCAAACATTAGCTAATGTATCAAAGAAATTCCTGAAGTAGATACACCAAAATGTAGTTGCCAATAGGTAGTGAGCGGCTTTTTGCTTTATTTTCTGTTTTTTACACTTTTCCTTGCGGTCCTCACTTGCTGCCCTACGTGCCGGGAGAGACAGAGACGGGGGGGGGGGGGATGGGGGGGGGGGGGGTCTGAACCCTGCACAGGATGCCTGGAAGTTCTGGCTGCCTGCCCACGGAAGCCCCCCCCCACCCCGGGAAGAAGGGCCAAATGCCTGGTGCCTCTGGCTCCCCTTCCCCTCCCCCCTTTTGTCTTCAGGCCCAGTACCCCGCCCCCCAAACCTGTGGCCTTCGAGGACTTTAAGAACGAGCGGGGCAGTGAGATCAACCGCATCTTCAAAGAGAACAAGTCCATCTTGAACGAACGGAGGAAAAGGGCTGGCGAGACGATACAGCGCATCAACGCCATCAAGCGGGAGATGGACATGACCAAGGAGGCACTAAATTTTCAGAAGTCGCTCCGGGAGAAGGAAGGTGAATGTGGTGGGAAGGTGGCCAGGGGCTGTGGGAGATGAGCCATCTTGCTCTAAACAGGGCAGTCTTGGGCACCGGAGGATGGAGATGGGAGGAGGCGGGCAGTGCATGTGGGGGTGTGGCTCTAGTCAGCCCTGGGAGCCATAGGCTCCTTCCCTGTCAGTCAGCCTTTGCCTGTGGGTCTCCCATTATTTTGTTATCTCAGACCTGGGTGCTGGGCCTTCTACCTGATATGTGCTGCTCCCAGAGGAGAAGCAGGGCTTTGGTCTTACAGAGGCTTCCCCCAGGGAGATGGGCAGCTGGTGACCCCCCGACAAGGGCCCTAGGTCCCTGTGGTCTCTCTGCCCAGGGTGGTCTGCTTGGCATGGCGGTGCTAGTTAAGATACCAGAAACTGAGGAAGGGAAGAGAATATGAGTACCAGAGGGCCTAGGGAGTCATGCCAAAACCCCAACACCCAGGCTGGCCTGGCCAAGTCTGGTCTCCTAAGGCAGGTGGTGTGAGGGGGATCCTCAGGCTCGGAGCGGAGGGACCTCAGTGTGAGGAGGGTGCTCACCCCTGTCCTGAGGTGCCCTCACACCTTGAGTATGCAGAGGACTCACGGGAAGGGCTGATCAAGCATAGACTCCCGGGCTCTGACGACTGGCTAACTCAGGAGATCTGGAGCGAGGCCCAGAATTGCATTTTAATGAGTAACCATCCCGACTCTGAGGCCAGAGGTTCAGAAGCCACATTCTTGTTCACATTCCTGGCCCCATTGTCCTTCTCCCGACAGGGCACACTGGAGGTTACCAGGCTTCCCCTGGCTAAATCACAGCCCTGTTCCTGGCGGGCTTCCCAGGTGGCGAGCCGTTGGGGCATCTCTAGATGTCATTTGTTTTATTTCTGCAGGCCAGGTGGATCATCTCACAGTGAGATGTGCTCTTTACTCATTTACTTTCAGAGGGCAACTCTGAATTCTTGAGGCCACTCTGCTCATACTGTACAGACCAGCCATGACACACTGATCCAGAGAGCTAAGCCTCCATGGGTCTGGGCACGGGGGTGGGCTGGTGATGGTGACTCCAGGCATCGCCCCACCCAGAACCTCCAGGGTGAAGATCTTACAGGACCAAGGACTTCTTTGTCCCTTCTGCCCATACCTTCTTTGACCCTGCAATTTATTATCTATTGACATATCTTAAGTAATATATATTCATGCTACACTGACATATCACTTATGCCTAAATATACCTGAAAACAGATACTTTTAAGGAATGTGATGAAGATTAAATAAACACTATTTTAAAAGAGTTAAAATTTGGGGGCACCTAGCTGGCTTAGTCAGAGGAGCATGTGACTTGATCTCAGGGTCTTGAGTTCGAGCCCCGTGTTGGGTATAGAGATTACTCAAATAAATAAAAACTTAAAATATTAAAAATTGTATCTACTGGTATAAAAACTTTTAAAAAATATTTTATTTATTTGAGAGAGAGTGAGCGCACAAGTCGGGGGCATAGGGAGAGGGAGAAGTAGGTTCCTCACTGAGCAGGGAGCCTGACATGGGACTCAGTCCCAGGACCCTGGGATCATGACCTGAGCTGAACGCAGATGCTTAACCAACTGAGCCACCCAGGTGCCCCCAAAAAACCATATTTTTGCTCTTTTCCGCCAACATCAGTTGTTTTTCCATTGGTTGTTAAAATACCAAATAAAATACTTTTATCTTGAGGGAATAGATTAAGTAAATTTGTTTTTTGATTCATTTTGATTGATAGCCACTTACTGGCCCAGAAAGGCCAGTAAATTTGGCATGTTAATTAGTGTTTTATGAAAGAAAAATGAAAAATCATTTTAGGTTCAACTTTTTGAAGTTTTTTTCCTTGGCAATAATCAAAGGACCTCCCCGTCCCGTCCCTCCCCCACCGGGTGGCACACGACGTGTTCATGGTCCCTTCCCATGTCAACAGAGGACAGAAAGACTTTACCCTGTAAAGGACTTGTGTCGGTCACAGTAACCATACTGGGGACTGCCCACAGCACACAGACCAGGCCACTCTGCACTGAAGCGGAGAGATCTGGAGGGGGCCACTCTGTACTCCCTCCCGCTCTAGACTTCTTGAATTGGGACTAGTTCAAGATTCCTAATTGCCTGTCCATAAACCATGTCCATGACAATGTCCTTAATTTTTCCCCAGTAAACATCAGTGGAAGGACCCCTGGAGACTGCCTCACGCTGCACCTCCCCTCCAGCGACACACCTCAGTCACATGGAAGACTCACTCTCTAGGGTTCCCCGGGGGTGGGAGCCCCCCCCCCCCGCCCTAGTGGGGTTCACATGATGCCTGGGCTGAGCTTTCAAGGTCTTGTGGAGAGTGGCCGGCTGAGTGAGTGGCTCCACAGACCGTGTTATTTTGTCTTAACTCAGCAACCCTCATCTGACAGACCTTAGAAGCTCATGCCGAGACCATGAGATGCCAAATAGAACAAGTGAACCCTCTCCTCCCGGGGCCACACAAATCAGATTTACACGCTCTGTTATTAATAAACTTGTCCAGGCGCCTTGTGGTGCTAGCCCGTGGTGGCAGTTCATGTATAGGACTCACAAAAGACGTAAATACCCAGTCACTTGAGGTGATTACTGAACTGTCTTTAGTCCGTGAGGTTTCAGATCAAAATAAGTGTGAAGCGTGTGCCATCTCTACTCTCTCCCCAGCCCACCCCTCTCGTTCTTGAAGTTGCCAGTGTGGCCCCCTCCAAGCTGAACTCCCTCTTCCAGGTGACCCCTGCCCCACACCCCAGCCCTGCCCACCCCCCGCCCCACACCCCAGCCCTTCCTCTAGTCTGCAGTCTTCATGCTTTGCTGGCACTTTGTTCCCTCTTTCCAGAATGCCTTCCTCCCATCGCCCCAACTGAGCACCTCGTTCTCTGACCTCTTCTGCCCTTGCAGGCGAGTATGAGAACAAGGGGCTGATGATCATTGATGAGGAGGAATTCCTGCTGATTCTGAAGCTCAAAGACCTCAAGAAGCAGTACCGGGCTGAGTATCAGGACCTGCGTGACCTCAGGGCTGAGATCCAGTACTGCCAGCACCTGGTGGATCAGTGTCGTCACCGCCTGCTCACGGGTATGCCATTTGGGAAGGTTGGCCGGCCAGCTGAGGCCCCCCTTAGGGAGGCCCCCCCCCCACCTGGGCTCTGGAAGAGGCCTCAGAGCTTCTGTCTGACAGAGGCTGGGGCTTTGGAAGTGTTCCAGGGCTCTGAGAGTCGGACAGGGAGACGGGAAAAGGTGAGACGCTAGAGCAGGACGCAAACAGAGGGCAAGCCTGTGACAAGCACACACACAGGCTTTCCCAGATTCCTCAGGGCCTCCCCAGCACCTCACAGGGCTGTCTTCCTGCCTCCCTGCAGAATTTGATATCTGGTACAATGAATCCTTCTTCATCCCTGAGGACATGCAAGTGTCCCTGAAGCCAGGTAGTGGCATCCGGCCAGGCATGGTGCCTGTCAGCAGGCTTGTGTCTCTGGTGAGTGGCACGGGGGCTGGAGTGGGGACAGTGGATGAGCACAGGGTGGTGGGCAGTGCCCTTTGTCCTCTGTTTTCTCCACAAACATGGCCGTGTGTCGGCTGCTCCCAGCCTCTCCCACAGTGGGTGCGGGGCCAGTGGACGGGTCCAGGGCTTTCCCCCAGTTATGGAGGATGGGGACACAGAAAACATCACTTCCTGCTGCCACCTTTCTGGGGTGGCTTATCCTACAGGTGGCAGCTACAGGGTGTCTGGAAAATACGGGGCTGCGTGGGGGTCTGCAGACCCTTCGAGGAGCTGCCGTGATGCCCCCCAGAGGCCCTGTCAGGGTACATCCTAACCATGGCAGGCTGAGGGGACTGAGTTGAGCCTCCCCTAGGGGGAAGATGACCAGGACAAGTTCAGCCAGCTGCAGCAGGTGATGCTGCCCGAGGGACCTGACTCTGTCTCCTTCTACAATGCCAAAGTCAAGACAGAACAGAAGGTAACTTGGGGTGGCGTGGGGTGGGGGGCACTTGTCTCCAGGAAGGTGAGGTCTCAGGGAGCACATTATTGGGACATCCAAGATCACACTTCCCACTTGGAAGAGGCAAAGTAGGACTATGCCAGCCGAGGGAAATAGAGTCACCCAGAGTCAGTGGGTATCTTCTGCCAACTCTAGAGTCCTAGACTGGGTCAAATCCAACAGGAGCCGCGCAGACCATGGCCGGGCCTGGACATGGTTATGGGAAGCTCAGCTGGTCCATGTGTGGTTCACAGCCCAGGGCAGGGTCTGGCACTGTCCTGAGACCACTGCCTTCTGGGGACAACCTCTCCAGTGAGGGCCACCATGAACAGGAGGCAGGGGACAGAGGAGCACATGCAGCTGAGGCAAAGCGAGACACGGTGTTGGCCACGGGCTGGGCCTGACTCTCCTCCCTCAGCAGGTTGGGCTGGGGCAGCGGGCCTCCTGCTGCTGAGGCTCAGTCTGGAGCCAGAACACAGAGGGCCTGTGGCGTGGATTTCTCTGTGCCCATAGGCTGTTCCATTTTTTTTTTTTTTTTAAGATTTTATTTACTCATTTGAGAGAGTGAGAGCGTGAAGGGGGGGTGAGGGGGAGGGGCAGAGAAAGAGGAAGAAGCAGACTCCCCGCTGAGCAGGGAGCCCCATGCAGGTCTGGAACCTGAGATCATGACCTGAGCCTAAAGCAGATGCTTAACTGACT
Source organism: Spilogale gracilis (assembly GCA_004023965.1). Taxonomy (NCBI): domain Eukaryota; kingdom Metazoa; phylum Chordata; class Mammalia; order Carnivora; family Mephitidae; genus Spilogale; species Spilogale gracilis. The sequence goes on along the minus strand of PITA01007867.1, from coordinate 42,141 downwards.
GAGCTACGCAGGCGCCTCCCACAGGCTGTTCTTATACAGCAGGTATTAGGTGCTCCTGGGGATATTGCCCAAGAGAGCATATCATTTAAAAAATATAAATGCATGGGACGCCTGGGTGGCTCAGTTGGTTGAGCCACTGCCTTCGGCTCAGGTCATGATCCCGGAGACCCGGGATCGAGTCCCACATCGGGCTGCCTGCTCGGCGGGAAGCCTGCTTCTCCCTCTCTCACTCCCCCTGCTTGTGCTCCCTCTCTGGCTGTGTTTCTCTCTGTCAAATAAATAAAATCTTTAAAAAAAAAAAAAAAAAAAAAATATATAAATGCAGGCACCTGCTCAGCAGGGAGCCTGCTTCCTCCTCTCTCTCTGCCTGCCTCTCTGCCTACTTGTGATCTCTCTGTCAAATAAATAAATAAAATATTTAAATATATATATATATATATATATATATATATATATAAATGCAAAATATAAATATAAACACAAATACCTAGTCACGCACCCTCTCTGACAGGGAACCCCTGTCACTTGTTTCCTGTGTTCCCATGGCATATTGTGCTCTCCCTTGCCTTTCACATTAATTAGTGTATCCTGAAGATCATTTCATGTCAACCCCTAGTTGCATCCATTTTCTTTTCTTTTTTTCTTAAAGCTGTATACCAGTCCTCCATTGTGAGGATGTATCAAAATGTACTTCACCCATCTCATACTGAGGAACATTTGGGTGGTTCCATTGGCTTACAATACAAATATCATGATCATTACCCTTATAGAAATGCACATTCACATATCAGTGAATACCTGAAAGCTCAGTTTTATCAAAGTGAATTTCTTGGTCACAAGGACATGTGCTTTCAACGGGTGGTGCCAAATCCCTGGAGCTGGACCCATCTGTACCTCCACAGCCTCACCATGATGTGTATTATCCTGCTTTTTGATTTTTCCAATCTGAAAGGTGGAAAAAGATCTCGCAGGGAGCTTTAATTTATATTTCTGCTATTATGAATGAAACTGAGCTTCTCCTATGTTTAAGTGCCATTTTAGTTTCTTTTCCTGTAAATTGCCTATTCCTATTTTTGCCTATTATTCTATTTTTTTGGTCTTTATTCTTATTGACTTGTAAGAAGTCTTGACATACTGGGGAGATTGGCTTTTCATGATATGAGTTGCAAATATTTTTTCCCTATTTGTCATTTGTCTTTTGTGTTTACCTCTTTTTTTTTTTTGTAGTTATTCTGTTGGGTTTTTTTTAAAAGATTTTATTTACTGATTTGAGAGAGCGAGAGAGAACACATGAGCAGGGGGGAGTGGCAGGCATAGGGGCAAGGAGAAGCAGACTCCCTGCTGAGCAGGGAGCCCAACACAGGGCTCAAATGGACCCTGAGATCCTGACCTGAATCCAAATCACGATTTGGACACTTAACCTACTGAGAATCTACTGAACACCTAGGTGCCCCGAGATTCTGCCTTTCTGATTAGGCTCAGATGATGGTCATGCTGCCATCCAGGACCACACTTGGAGTACCAGGCCCCAGACCTCCTTTCCTTCTAGACCTTTCTCTCTCCAGACCTGGCCTTAGCTTCTCCCTGAGGTCTTTTCCTTCCCCTATCTGTTCTACTCCCCTCATTTCTCATTTTCTTGCCCTAGTCTTTGCCCTGTCATGCTCCCATTTCCCAAGACTTTCCAACTCCAATGCCCAGTATCACCTGACTGCTTACTCTGGGTCTCTCCAGAGGGAAGGCCTAGTTGACTCTTCTTGGGTTAAGTGTCCTTGTCCAATTAGCGATGGCATGGAGTAGAGGCACCTGCCCCCTGCAACCCCCCCCCCCCTCCCGCAGCTGCTGCCTGGCCCCAGTTCTTCAGCAGGAGAGAGGATGGCTTTACCAGGCAGTCACTTAGCCTTACACTATGAGCATCAAGCCTTAGTAACCCCGGTGGCTGGAGGGAGGCCCATATCAATGGACAGCTCCCTGTCTCTGCAAAGTTTTGCTGGAACCCAGTCACTTTGGCTGGGGAGGGCAACCCTGGCCAGGTTGGTCCCATGGACTGCATTGGCTGACTCCAAAGAGCTTGCTCAGGGTTGTCCATGAAAGTCTCTCTGTGGGAAGACAGAGCTCTCCCAGACATTTGGGAAAGAATGGAGTAGGGGCAAGTAGGCCTAGACAGCCCAGCCTCAGAAATCATTTGACTGTGACCTGGTGGTAGGGACTTCCTTCTATGGCTAAAAAGAGGCCTACCCCTGCTGGGCACAGTGGAGGGGGCACATGGTAGGAAGTAGGGGTCCAGCTTTATTCTTTTGCAGATAGATATCCAGTTTTCCCAGTGCCAATTATTGAAAAGAATGATTTTTCATTGAATGATCTTGTTACCCTTGTTGAAATTCAATTAACCATAAATGTGAGGGTTAAAGTTTTGGACTCTCAATTCTGTTCCATTGAGCTATCCATCTATCTTTTTTTTTTTTCTAAGATTTTACTTATTTATTTGACAGAGAGAAACACAGCAGAAACACAGAGTGAACACAAGCAGGGGGAGTGAAAGAGGGAGAAGCAGGCTTCCCACCGAGCTGGGAGCCCGATGTGGGGCTTGATCCTGGGACTCCATGACCCAAGCTAAAGGCAAATGCCCAATGACTGAGCCACCCAGGGACGCCTGTTTGTCTTTATGCCAGTACTATAATGTCTTGGTTACTATAGATTTGTATTTAGTTTTGAAATTACAAAGTATGAATTCTCCATCTTTGTTGTTCTTCTTCAAGATTGTTTTGACTATGCTGGGTTCCTTGTATTTCCATACAGATTTGCAGACCAGGTTGTCAGTTTATGCAGAAAAGCCAGCTGGGACAGGGGTTGTGTTGAATCTATTGGTTGCTTTGGGAACTATTGCCATCTTAACAGTATTAAAGTCTTCAAATCTATGAACATAGGCTATTTTTCTATTTATTTAGGTGTTTGTTTCAGTGGAGTTTTATACTTTTCAGAGTATAAGTTTTATACTTTTAAAATTTATTCCTAAGTATTTTATTAATTTTGATCATATTATCAATGGAATTATATTTTAAATTTCATTCTTGGATTGCTGTTCATTATATGTATATAGAAATACAGTTGATTTTTGTATAACGATGTGGTATTCCATCACCTTGCTCAATTCATTTATTAATTCTAATAGCTTCTTAGTGGATTCCTTAGGGCTTCATGCATACCAGATCATGTCATCTATAAATACAAATAGTTTTACTTCTTCCTTTCCAGTCTGATGCCTTTTTATATCTTTCTCTTGCCTAGTTTGCCTGGCTAGAACCTCTAGTACAAGGTTGAAATAAGAAGTGAAAGTTGCTATCTTTGTCTTGTTCCTGACCTGAGGGGGAAGGTATTCATTCTTTCACCCTTAAGTACATGGGTGTTTGCTGTGGGGTTTTCCTAGGGAAAAAAAAAAAAGAGCCTTAGAGCAGTACTTCTCATTCTCCTGTGCACATGAGTCACCAAACTGTTAGAATACAGAGTCTGATGCAGCAGCCCTGGGGTGGAGCCTGAGATTCTGCATTTCTGATAAGCTCCCAGATGGTGCCTAGGTGGCTAGGCCAGGGAACACCCTTTGACTAACACACTTTGAAGTTCATTATTAGGGGGCGCTTGGCTGGCTCAGAAAAGCATGCAACTCTTGATCTTGGGGTTGTGAGTTTGAGCCCTGCAGAGGGTGTAGAGATTACTTAAATAAATAAAAACCTTTAAAAAAAAAATGAAGTTCCTTCTTAGAACCTTTCTTTCATCAGGGTGAGAAAGTTCTCTTCTGTACCTAGTTCATTAAGTATTTTTATCAGGAAGGGATATTGGAGCCTTATCTTTTTGAATATTGCCTTTTTATTCTTATTCTTTCTTGTAGGGTTCTGATTTGATGTCTATTAGACTTTCTCATTATGTCCTCTGTATCTCTTAAAATCAGTCATTTCTTCCAACTCCTCATCTCTGTACTGTAATTTGGGTAATTTCTTTACATTCCTGTTTTGGTTTATAAATGCCCTCTTCAGCCATATCTAATCAGCCATGTCTAAAAAAATTCTATTTGGTTCTTCTTCAAATTTCATGCTTTTAAAAAAAATAACTTCAAGATATAATTTATATACCATACAATTCACCCATTTAGAGTGTACAACTCAGTGGTTTTTCATATACCCACAGATAAATGGACATAACCACAGTAAATTTTAGAACATTTTATTATTTTTTCACTCCTAAATATTTCAGTGTTTATTTATTTATTTTTATGTTTTATTTATTTATTTGACAGAAGGAGAGATCACAAGTAGGCAGAGAGGCAGGCAGAGAGAGAGGGGAAGCAAATTCCCTGCTGAGCAGAGAGCCTGATGCGGGCCTCGATCCCAGGACTCTGAGATCATGACCTGAGCCGAAGGCAGAGGCTTAACCCACTGAGCCACCCAGGCACCCTTCAGTGTTTTTTAAGAACAAGTACATTCTCTTACATAATCATCGTATAGTAATTGAAATCAGGAAAACTAACAATACTGCAACAATATTATTTAATCCAAAGTCCATATTTCAGCTTTTGACAGTTGTCCTAATGATGTCCTTTATACTTATTCTCCCTTCCCACCTTGTTCAGGATCCTGTCTAGGATCATGCATTACACTTAGTTGCCATGGCTCCTTTAATCTAAAACAATTCCCCAGTCTTTCGTGTTTCATGATTTTGATATTTTTGAAGAGTCCTGGCCAGTTTTTTTAGTTGAATGTCCTTCAGTTTAGGTTTATGTGATATTTTCTCGTGATTTCAATTCAAGTTATGCATTTTGGGCAGGAATACAGCAGAAATGATGGTCCATTGTATCAGGAGGTGCCTTAGTCAGCTTGGGATGCTATAGCAAAATACTATAGGCTGGGGTCTTAAACAACAGATTCTCATGGTTCTAGAGGCTGGGAAGTCCAAGATCAAGGTGCTGGCAGATTTGCTTCTTGGGGAAGGCCTTCTTCCTGGCTCATAAACAGCCATCTTTCTTGCTGTATGCTCACATGGCTTTCCCAGGCATGTGTTTGTGGAGAGAGAGCTTCCTCTTTTTATAAGGACCCTGATCCACCCTCATGACTTCATCCAAATCTAACTACCTCCCAAAGTTTCCCACCTCTTAATACCATCACAGTGGGGATTAAGGCTTCAACAAAGGTATTTTGAGGGAATATAAACAATCTTTAACGGGAAGCACGAGATGTTGCTTTGTCCCATTATTGGTGAGGTTAATTTTGACGAGTTGGTTAAAGTCACCCTGTACGTTGAATAAGAGGACCAAAAGCTCTTTGGCTTTGGCTTTCAGAATTTTATTCCTTACTGTAAATTGTTGTAAACTTGTTTTGACTGGCATAAATTATTTCAAGATCATAAAAAAGACGAACCAAAGTGATTTGTGTGGTTGCCATCACGAACTTCTCTCAGTATTCCAGACAAACCCTGCATTTTCTTGAATTACTTCCAAAGTCTCAGATAAACATTTAAATTCTAAATCATTCAACAGAGGAATCCTGCATTTCTGTAGTCAGTGTTATATTCTCCCACCCTCCTCGAATCTCTAGGAGAAACTCTGCATTGGACATTCCTTCTGTTGAAGGCATGGCCACGCACATGCTTTATGTGCAGGTGTTGCCTTGAGCCATTTCATCTTACATTTATTTAAACCTTTTCACATACATTTTTACACATCAAGTAGACGGGATCAGACTTTTCAAGGTCAAAACATTTTCCATTTTGCTGAATTTCTCTTGGGGTGGCTTTTACTTGTGTGTGTGTGTGTGTGTTTAAGACATAAGTTCATATTTGATTGGCCTGCAGCTGTAGGAGTCCTGAGTACATCAGTGCATTCTCTCCCTCTGACAGTGTTCGCATTTGCTTCTGCAGTTAAGCCGTGGGGCATTGCCAATACAGGTTCTTTTTAACCTCCTCCCAAAATTCCAACGTGAGGGGCGCCTGGCTGGCTCAGTCGGTAGAGCACGTGACTTGATCTTGGGGCCATGAGTTCGAGCCCCATGTGTGGTGTAGAGTTTATTTTTCAAAAAAATTACAACTTGAGAAGGGATTAATATCCAAAATATATGGAGAACTTTTAAAGCTCAGAAATGGGCAAAGAATAGACATTGCTTGAAAAAAAATATATAATGGACAGTACGTACATGAAAAGATGCTCAGGGTCACAACTCATTAGGGAAAGGCAAATCAAAACTAGGAGATAACCATCTCATACCCATTAGGGTGGAAACTATCCAGAAGCCAGAAAACAAGTGTTGTTGAGGATGCGGAGACACCGGAGCCCTGGTAATGTGCGCTATGGGTGGGAATGTAAAGAGGGACAGCCATTAGGTGAGACGCACCAGTCACCGGAAGGCAAACGCTATAGGATTCCACTCACATGACGTACTTGGAAGTTGCCAAAATCAGACAGGAAAGAGAACGGTGGTTGCCAAGGGCTGGCGGAGGAAGGAAATGGGGAATTCGTGCTTAATGGGTACGGAATTTCAGTGTTGCAAGATGAAAAGTCAGGGGGATGGATGGTGGTGACAGTTGCACATTAGGAATGTATTTAACACCACTGGGCTGTACACTTAAAATGGTTAAGACCTAGGTTAAGCGCCTAGGTGGCCCAATCTTTAAGTGTCTGCCTTCGGCTCAGGTCATGATCCCAGAGTGCTGGGATCGAGCCCCACATCAGGCTTCCTGCTTTTCAGGAAGCCTGCTTCTCCTTCTCTCACTCCCCTTGCTTGTGTTCCTTCTCTCACTGTCTCTCCCTCCATTAAATAAAATCTTTTTTAAAAAAACAGTTAAGACGGTAAGTTTTATGTACTGTGTATTTTACCACAATAAAAACACTGGGGAGCACAAAAGAATCCCAGTTTAATGTGGGCGCTTCAGTTCCAGTCCCCATGCCGTGGGGGGGTCTGGATTCATACCCACATTTCCGGTTGGGTTTGCTGCTTGCTTACTGTCCAGTGTTTCTATTGCCACACACTTTTCCCACCTGCTTTCTGAGAGCCCAGCAGTGCATTAGTAGGGAAGAATTTGTGAACATTTAGTTGGTTTGTGGAGGGACGGCCCTTCAGAAACCTGGAGGGCCGTCCCTCTGGAGATAGAAACCTCTTTTCTTTTAGAACCTAATTCTTGCCAGAAACTTTCAAGTGGGCCCTTGAAACATACATGTTTCCTTTTAAACCTACCTGCCACATGATTTTTTGGGGGGCCCTATCGTGGCTCAGTCAGTTAAGCATTTGTCTTTGGCCCAGGGCATGATCCCAGGGTCCTGGGATCCAGCCCTACATCGGGCTCCCTGACCCATGGAGAGTTTGCTTCTCCCTTTCCCTCTGCCCCCACCCCCTTCATTCTTTCTCTTCTCTCTCTCTCTCAAATAATATTAAAATATAAATAAATAAACATGCCTGCCATACCACTTTAAAACAGTTTTATATACTTTCTTTAGGACAGAGGAATGAAAGGGAATGAATGGAACATATTTCTCACAGAAATGGGGCTGGCCAGAGGGCATCTTTGTTCCCTGACTGTGATGTTTGCAGGAAGAATGATAAGGTGGATGTATAAGTTGCTGGCTTCTGAGTCTTAAGTCCATGCCTTCTAATCAATTCCTCTTTTTTCCTCTTTTCTGTGTCCAGCACAACTACTTGAAAACCATGATGGGCCTGCAGCAGGCATACAGGAAATAGGGACTCATCGCCAGTGCCTTAAACGACGAGACTCCTAGGAGCTCCCACCTGCCCAGAGCTCCGAACGCTCTGCTCCGAGGCTGGGACCCTGCGCAGAGAACTCACGATGGCCTCCCTCCCAACGGGAACATCCTTCACAGGACACCCTTGCCTCATCTTCACAGAACACTTTTGGTTTCAGTTCACTGTCTTATGTGCAGGGACAGGATAAAATAGCTTTCTAGACTGGATTTTTGATGCTCACTCAAGAAGTTGCTTTTTTTTTTTCCTGTCCAGGAGGATGTATGTCCTCCATGCCATGTCCAGGTGGAGTTAGAACTGAGTCTCCAGGAAGAAGGCAAAAAACTAGCTCAGCCACCCTCCTCCCGGCACGGCTTTGTCCCACCGGCCGGCCCCTTTCCTTCCCTGGGTGGGGCATCCTGGGGGTGAGCTGGGTGTGAGGAGCCCCCATTCGCACAGCTCCTTTAGGCCGTAGGTTCTCTCAGGCATCCTTTCTGTGCTCCTGAGCCAGTGAAGGCAGGAGGCCCTCCTTCCTCCGCTACCAGAAGACAAATGGGTCTAGGTGGAAATGGCTGAAGGGCAGAGGTTTGAGAGCAGTCTTACCATACGTTAGCAGCAAGAGCCCCACAGTAGTTGGCTCTCCGGCAAGGAGGTTACAGAACCTGCCCCGGACAGAAGGTTGAACTGGATGGCGTTGGTCCAAAGATCTCATGATTCTGACTTCAGCCCAGCAGTGAGCAGATGGTTGGGGGTTTGCGGAAGAGAGAAAGTAGAAAGGCAGCCTTGAAGTCTCTGCCCTCTTCCTGTTTAGCCCCTTTCTCTTTCACTGACTGATACACAATGATCCTAAAAGAGCTTTCAGAGACTTCTACTACACCACGGCTTCCCAGAGCAGCTTGGAAATGCACCAGCTTCATCCTCCTGGATGATACAGACGGGGACCAACACTAATGGTGTGCACACAGCCCTGCTGGTCGGTCCTCCTTTGATGGCGGCCAAACAGACAAGTCTGCCCAGGCTCTGCTCACCCTCCCAGCTAGTGGAGGCCTTAGGCAAAGAATTCTGATTCTTTCCTATCTTGGCTGCCCTAGCTCTTACCAGGACTTGTTGGGGGTTCCCAGGTCTTTGGGGCATCTCAGGAAATAGGACATAGCAAACAGTTTACATCATCTTGTTGGGGCCGCAGGAAGCAACTGTTTGTGGCATTACCAGTCCCCCTTCCCTTCATTCCCTGCCAAAGACCAGAATGACCCGGCCCTGCGACGTAGCTCCATAGGATTCCTAGATGGCCAGTCTTGGGGCCTGCTGACCAGGGAAAGCTGGGCCTCTATCATGGCAGTTGGGCACATTTGTCTTTAGCTCATCCATTACCTCGTAGGTCTCTTTGGCACAACGTGAAACAGGTAGTCATCAGCATGGGCAGAGCCACAGGAATAAGCTAGGATGGTGCTTGGTAGATCACCCTTTGCACAAACTCCTCCCGGGAGCATATGCTTCCAACATGACAGGGAGATGGGGGGCATGATGTCCACTCAAATGGGCCTGTTGTTCTAGAAAATAGTTCCTGCTGAGCTAATCTGACCACCAAAATCACCCCTGAGGGGCCTTCCAATTCCATCAAGTGACAGATAAGATAACCTGACAATACTACTACAAACAGAAATGTTGGCTCAAGTAGAAATTTTTATTTTTTATTTGTTAAAGATTTTATTTATTTGACAGAGAGGGAGAAAGCACAAGCATGGGGAACAGCAGAGAGAGAGGAAGAAGGAGGCTCAGAGAGGCTGATGGGGGGCTCCATCCTAGGACCCTGGGATCAGGACCTGAGCGGAAGGCAGACGCTTAACCAACTGAGCCACCCAGGTGCCCCCAATCACAGATTTTTTAAAAAGCAGAACTTCTAGGAATGAAAAAATGTTCTAAAAGTTGAAATGACAGGCTAGAAACAGCAAAAGAGAGAATCGATGGCTTGGATGTTGGATCTGAAGAAGTTGCCTGGAATAGAGCATAGAGGGAGAGCGAGATAGAAAACTGAAAGTGTGGCTAAGAGACACAGTGGACAGAATGAGAAGCATCAGGATACATGTAATCACAGATTCAGAGGCAGTCCCCAGGAGATCACTGTCTTGCGCACTTATCCATCCTCCTGGCTTTAAGTGTCTATTGAAATGCCAATTCTCAATCTTACACATCTAGCCTAGAGTGCTCTCCTGAACTCCAAACCTGAAACAGCCACAGCTAACTTGGCATCTCCATTTGAATGTCTATTAAGACATCTACAAATCAGGGGCGCCTGGGTGGCTCAGTTGGTTAAGTGTCTGCCTTCCACTCAGGTCATGATTTGGGTTCCTGGGACTGAGCTCCATGTTGGGCTCCCTGCTCAGCAGGGAGTCTGCTTCTCCCTCCCCCTGACCCCCCTCCGTGCTTATGTTCTCTTTCATTCTTTCTCTGTCTCAAATAAAATCGTAAAAAAAAAAAAAAGAAAGACATCTACAACTCCACATGTTTAAAACTAAAGGCCTAGTTGTCCTCCAAATATGGCCCACCATAGTTTCCCTTATCTCAGCCCAATTGCTCAGTCTAAATCCTTAGTTTTATACTAAACTCCTCTTTTCCTCTTATACCCCACATCAAATCTGTCAAGAAATTCAATGGCCTTTACCTTCCTACTGCATTAAAATCTGACCTATCCTCCCTGCTTCCATTGCCCCGACTCTGGTCTAAGCCACTCTCAGGTCCTGCCTGGGTATTGCAGCAACTTCCTGTGTCCTTGCTTCCTCCCCTGCCTTTCTATAGTTCATTTCCAGAGCAGCTGCCTGGTTGATCCTTCTGAAACATAAATTAGACCACATCTTTGCAGACTTCAAATGGTTCCTGTTTCTCTCCGAGTGAAACCCAATTCCTTAAAACAGCTTGAAGGCCCTATATGATCTTGCCTCCTGTGCCTTTACTCTCTCCTCTCTCCTGCCCCCTTGCTCACTCTGCTCCAGCCATGTGGGCCTCCTTTCTGTTCCTTAGACAAGCCAGGTAGTTCCTGCCTTAGGACCTTCGTACTGGTTATTTCTTCTGCCTGAAATCTTCTCCCAGATGTCCACATGGCTCCCTCTGACCTTCAAATCTGCTTAAATGTCACCCTCTGTAGCAGATACTGTCATGTGTTGATTGTAGACCCTTGCACTTGCCCTAGTGGGTTCCTACTGAAAGCATCTGTGACTTTCTAATAAAGGCTTTCTCAACCATAGGGACTTATTTGCTGCAAAGGGGGCACAAATGCCAGGGATTTAACACACGGAGAAGCAATCCTCAACCAATGAGTTGGTGGTTGAGTATCCTACCCTCTGCCTTGGATTTGGACATCTCTGAGGCATGCTCGCTATTTGCTGGGACTTCCCAATAAAAGTACAAATTCACATACAAATGAATGGAACCAAAGGAAAAAAAGATGGTTGCCATATTTTGTGGAATTATCAGTGATATAATATCACAAAATATTTAAAGTAGCTAATGATACAATTTTTAATCTTATATAACAGTATAATGAAAAGGATAAGATTGGGCCAATATAGCACTCAAGGTTTCTTTCTGAAGTTTGAAGATTCAAGATAGGACAAAGAACTCAGGGTAGTCCTCCCTGTCCTCCATAATCTTTAATCTGGAGGATTCAGGCACCTCTGTTACTGTTTCCTCTGGCATCTTAATGGAGATTCCAATCCACTTGTCCCCCCTCTACCAGGTGGCCCTGGGGAGTCTCACTTTGCACTTGACTCTTTAGAGTGGGCTGCATTTTCCTGAAGCAATACAATATAGTAGAGCACAGGCTTTGGGCCAAGACACATGAGTTTAAATTGGAACTCCGTATCTTACTGGCGTGGGACCTTGGGCAAGTTGTCCAGTTTCCCAGCCTTTTTTCATGTGTAAATCAATGACTAATAACCCTGGGACCATGTATGTCTAGTGCACAGCAGGCCCTCAACCAACTGAACCTGCCACGTTAACAATAACAATAATAAAGTGCCTAGCATTATGTCTGATAGATGATAAACATATGCACACACACCCCAACGTTAGGCATCCTTTCCACTCCCCAAAATGGATTTTGAATTTGAAAAGGCAGCATTCAGACAGGCATTATCTTTCTCTAATTAAGCCTGACTGATGGCTTTTATTTATTTATTTTTTTTAAAGATTTTATTTGACAGATGGAAACACAGCGAGAGAGGGAACACAAGCAGGGGGAGTGAGAGAGGGAGAAGCTCCGGGATCATGACCTGAGCCGAAGGCAGTCGCTTAACCCACTGAGCCACCCAGGCGTCCCTGACTGATGGCTTTTAAAGGCCAAAAGCTTTAGTACAGAGAAGTAGCTACTAAAAATACACCCAGTGTCATTCTGGGCGGTGTTACTGGAGGTCAAGTGTCTTGGGTCAGGGAAGTGGTAGTCAGTCCCGCTGTATACCACATCCACCAGGCTGCATTGGAACTTCATGTTGGGGGCTGGAGGCAGCGTTTTCGCTCGACATACTCTCCAGGGGAGGGCGACAAGCATAATGAGGAGCTCTGAAAAAACTGTTAGGCTGGGGCTCCCAGGTGGCTCAAGCGACTGCCTTCAGCTCTGGTCATGATTCCAGAGTCCCGGAATCGAGTCCTGCATCAGGGTCCCTGCTCGCTCGCTCTCAAATATTTAAAACAAAACAAAGCAAGGAATGGTTACAGAAATTAGAGACATTTAATCTGAGAAGTGAAGGCCAAGCCGTGGGGGGAGGGGGCAGATTTTCTGTTATTTCAGGAGGAAAAAACAGAATGAGTTTTCCAAACCTGGAATGGATGGTCTTGCTCCAAATTGGGCCCCCAGTACCTGAAGGATGCAAGCAGTGTCTAGGCAGCCCCAGTCAAGGTCTGTGAAAGAAATCCTCAAACCAGGAAATGAGGATTTGGAGGCCTCTAGGTTCCTTCTAAATCTAAATTCTGTGATTCTATAAAAGCAGCTGCAGAAAGTTATTGTATCAATCGAAAATCAGATCATAGGGCGCCTGGGTGGCTCAGTTGGTTAAGTGACTGCCTTCTGCTCAGGTCATGATCCTGGAGACCTGGGATGGAGTCCTGCATCGGGGTTCCAGCTCCACAGGGAGTCTGCTTCTCCCTCTGACCTTCTCCCCTCTCATGCGCTCTTTCTTTCTCAAATAAATAAAATATAAAAAAAAATCACATCATGTATGTAGACATATTTATATTTGAGTAAAAAAGACTAAAATGTCAAAAGGTCCATGGTTTCTGGATGAAACTAGAGGATTTTTTTCCTTTTGAATTTTTAATTTATTAAATATTGTTTTAACAAAAATATAAAATTCAGAAAATATTTTAAGAAAAAGTCTAATGAGCAGCTCAGCTTTACAACAATATGGAAAAGGCACTCTATTTGCAGAAATGTATCCACAAATGCTAGAAGGGGGTCTTATTTATAGGGAAGGGGTTTACCTTGGGGCTGGCCATGATTCTGTGATTTGATGACTAAGTGGCCTAAAAAAAAAAAAAAAAGTGGATTTCTGGATTCAGGTGGGATTTTCCTGTTACAAGACCCTGAAGGAGAATCTTCTCTATCCAGAAAAGCTGTAAAAGGCATTAATTATGAGGCTGGGGTTTTGCATGTGTGGAGTAGATAGATAAGTGCTATTCTTAAACTTGGGGATGATGTGCTATGGGGCTGTGCCTTGGCCTTCTGCAGAAGGTGGGAAAGCTGAAGGAGGGACCTGGAAGTCTCCCAGACAGGTTTAGTGGATAGAGAACATAGCCACCAATGGGGCAAGGTATATGAGAAAGGAACACAGGATCTGAGACCTCCCAAGTCCAGATGCCGCCACTCAGAGTCCAGGACTTTGGGTGCTCTTCTTTCTCTGAGTCTTACTCTCTGCATTTGTAAAATGGACACAGCAGCACTGCCCTCTCTGCTACAGGGGTGCTAAAAGAATCACAGGAGATAATGTCTATGAAGACGTTACAATGTCTAAAGCATTCCATAAATATGTTATTCCTGTTCTCTCAGAATGGCAGGAAGCTATATTAGGTAAGAATCCCTTCTGTTGGGCTAGAGCCTCAGAAAAGAGTGGGAGTTTTGACACCTAGTAAGAGCATTAAAAAGTCCCAGAGCTATAGGAAAACGTGGTGGTGGTGGTGGTGGTGGTGGTGGTGTCCAAATCTAAGAAAGATTTAAGACCCCAAACCCGGGCTTATTCAAACTCAACAAAAAACCAGGATCTCCCAAAGCACAGATGGATGACTGGATATTAGTGAGAAGAACATCTAATGGTATTTAGGGGTTTCCATTCCTTTAAGACTCTTCATCTAAATTTTGTTACCATCGGTTTGAATATTCTAATATTAGTCAAGATGTATAATTAGCTCCTGAGACAGGCCCTGTGGTTTTCTCCCAATGCCACTTCTTTGAAAAGCTCCAGAAGCAGAAGATGGATTAAGAGCCCTTCCTTTGATGGCTGGCCACCTTGCGATCCTGGGGGCCTGTGATTCTAGGTCAATCCCACACACACACACAACAAATAAAGCAAACCAAGACTCCAAGGGCAAAAAAGATGCAGATTATTACCTCAAACATTATTTTAAGATTGGACTTTAAACTGAAAAAGAAAAAAAAAGTGTTTGTACATGTTAAAAAAAAACATTAACCAATATAGAAACAGAGAAGTACTTTTTTTTTTTTTTTTTTTAGTTCTGACACAACTGTTCTTATTCCTGGCTGCATGTTATAATCACCTAGGATGATTTTATAAAATCCTGAGGCCTAGGCCACATCCTAGACCAATCAAATCAGAGCCTCTGGGATCTGGAGATTGGTAATCTTTAAGAGCTCCCTAGTGATTCTAATGTGTAGAATGAGTTGAGACCACCCTGGTAGGAGACCTGGACATTTATTTTTCACCTTTGGTATGCTCTTGTTTACCTAATATGGTGATACATTATTGATTAATCTCAATTAGCTATTATTTAATATCATATATTGTCTTAGAAACAAGCAAAGAAGTTTCTCTGCTGATTAGCTTTCAATTCACAAATTTCCATAGTTTCTGATCATAAAAATCCAAGTACTCAAAGGTAATCCCTTGGCACTTGTATGTTTTATATGCTGAACAGGTGATTCTGATTTGTAGTCAAGATTGAAAGACAATGTTGCATGTGCTCATAAACATTTAAATAGATAGGTGTGGTTGAATGGATGGTTGTATGAATGGTGGACGGTTGGATGGGGATCCAGGGATTCTCAACCCTGGCACTACTGACATTTTAAGTCAGATGATTATTTGTTGGGAGTGATCCTGTGTGTTGTGGGGTGTTTAGCAGCATCTCTGGCCTTTACTCATATGATTCCAGAAGCATCTCCCCGGTTATACAGCTAAAAATGTCTCCAGACATTTCCAAATGTTCTCTGGGGACAGAATCACCCTGGGTTAGGAACCACTGGAGTAGATTAATGGATGGATGGAGGGATAGATAGATGGATGGATAGACGGAAGTATGGACAGATGGTTGGATGGGAGGATGGATTATATTCTCTTTTGGACTAGCTGTAACATGTTAGTATTATTCTCATTAATTAATGAATAAAAAATCTTTGGCACATGTTCATTTTATATCTGTATAATAATCATGATTAAATGATTAAAACTTCTTTGAGGGGTGCCTGGGTGGCTCAGAGGATTAAGCCTCTGCCTTCGGCTCAGGTCATGATCTCAGGGTCCTGGGATTGATCCCCACATTGGGCTCTCTGCTCAGCAGAGAGTCTGCTTACCCCCACCTGCCTGCCTCTCTGCCTACCTGTGATCTCTCTGTCAATAAATAAACACTTAAAAAAATTCTTTGAGGGGTGCCTGGGTGGCTCAGTTGGTTGGACGACTGCCTTCGGCTCAGGTCATGATCCCGGAGACCCAGGATCAAGCCCCACATCGGGCTCCCTGCTTGGCAGGAAGCCTGCTTCTCCCTCTCTCACTCCCCCTGCTTGTGTTCCCTCTCTGGCTGTGTTTCTCTCTGTCAAATAAATAAATAAAATCTTTAAAAAAAATTCTTTGAAAAATTTTCCTCTGATAACAGATAAATAGTCATTCTTTAGTGTTGGAGAAGAATCAATTGGCTCATGTTTTCTGGAGGACTATTAGGCAGTGTATCTCCAGAGTCTTAAAATATACATATTGGTACATACTGTATGTCTACATTAGTACCTATATTTTGGATAAAAATATGGCAATACCTTAAAACTTAATTGTGTCTGCCAGTTTTACCACAAACACATTTTTCTCAAATGCAAATGTTAATTATTATTTTATTTTAAAATAATTATATCTTATTATAATTACATATTATAATAACGCATGTATTATATAAGATGTTGGCTGTTTTTCTTTTCCTTTTTTTTCCCTTTTGGTGGTGACTTCCAATTGCTCAGAAACCTTCCGAGGGGCACCTTGCCTGGATCATGGTCAATATATTCAGCAATACATTCCCTCAAGCACTTCTCACCAAAATGACTAGGAGGAGGAACACCCAACAGAGGAAAAAGCCAGAGACTGTGACCTCTGCCACAGAACTACTGGATATGGACATAAACAATATGTTGGAAATGGAATTGAGGGTAACAGTTATCCAGGCCATGGTTAGGCTGGAGAAGACCATTAATGGCAACATAGAATCTCTAAGGGTATAAGTGAGAGCTCATCTGGCAGAAGTAAAAAATGCTATCAATGAGATCCAATCTAATCTAAATACTCAGCTAGGGTAAACTACAGGCAGAAGATTGAATTAGTGATCTAGAAGACAGACTGATAGAAAAGAAGGATCAGGAGGAGGCCTGGAACATATAGCTTAGAAGGCATGAAAACAGAATTAGGAAAATAAATGATGCCATGAAACATTCCAATATCAGAATTATTGGGATCCCTGAGAGGGTGGAGAGAGAGAGAGAAGACTAGAAGATATAGTTGAACAAATCCTGGATGAGAATTTCCCTAATCTGGGAAATGGAATAAGTGTTCATGTCCTAGAGGTAAAGAGGACACCCCCCCCAAGATCAATAAGGCTAGAAAACCCTCCAGGCACACAATTATGAAATTCACAAATATAACTTCAAAGAATATGCCTTAAGGGCAGTTAGAGGGAAGAGATCCCTTGGGTACGCAGGGAAGACCATCAGAATAACATCAGACCTGTCTACAGAAACCTGGCAAACCAGAAAGGGCTGGCAAGATGTATTCAGAGTACTAAATGAGAAGAACATGCTGCCAAAATACTTTATCCAGCAAGGCTGACATTCAAAATGGATGGAGAGATAAAGAGTTTCCAATACCTGCAAGGTTTAAAAGATTATGTGACCACCAAGCTTGCACTACAAGAAATATTAAGGGTGGTTCTATAAAGAAGGAAAGTACCCAAAAGTGACATAGAACAGAAATTTAAAGACTTAATCTATAGAAACAAGGACTTCACAGGCAACATGTCAATAAAAACTTATCTTTCAATAATCACTCTCAATGTGAATGGCCTAAATGCTCCCATACAATGGCACAGGGTTGCAGACTGGATAAAATGACAGGACCCGTCCATATGCTGTCTACAAGAAACATATTTTGAACCTAAAGATACATCCAGACTGAAAATGAAGGGATGGAGAACCATCTTTCTTGCTAACAGGCCTCAAAAGAAAGCTGGGGTAGTGATTCTCATATTATTTTACTTTAAAATAATTATATAATTTATTATTATAATTATATATTATATAGGATGTAATTATAATACATGTAATCATATATATTTTAATTGTATACTTATTTTAATTCTAATATGTAATAATTATAACTATTTTATTTTAGTAGCCAAGTTTTGTGTTTTTTTAAAAAGATTTTATTTAAATCTTAAATCTTCTCTTTGACAGAGAGATACAGAGAGAGCACAAGTAAATAAAGCAGCAAGCAGAGGGACAGGGAGAAGCAGGTTCTCTGTAGAGCTGCGAGCCCGAGGCAGGGCTCGATCCCAGGACCCTGGGATCATGACATGAGCCGAAGGCAGTGGCTTAACTGACTGAGCCACCCAGGCACCCCTAGTAGCCAAGTTTTAAAAATTTAACATTTTAATACATATGAGCACCATAATCTCCAAGCACCTTTGGTGGTTCAACTGCTATGTGTACCTCCGAGATACTTTTAAAAGACATTCATGTTGGTCGCTTGGGTGGCTCAGTGGATTAAAGCCTCTGCCTTCAGCTCAGGTCATAATCTCAGGGTCCTGGGATCAAGGCTCTCTGCTCAGGAGGGAGCCTGCTTCCCCCTCTTTCTCTGCCTGCCTCTCTGCCTGCTTATGATCTGTCAAATAAATAAATAAAATCTTAAAAAAAAAAAAAGACGTTCATGTTGTTCAAAAAGGAACAACAGACCAGGAGTCACTTGCCCCCAACAGCAAGTTAAGACCCAACAGCAGTTTCAGCCATGCCCAGAATGTGACCTTTAACCAGTACGTCTGGGATTACCTGGTCAGCACTAGTGAGGTCCTCTGAGTGAGAGACTCCCTCCCCAAACAAACCTTATCTGAGATGATCCATTCTTTGTTATAAACTTCTTTTCCAGCCCCTTTGGCAACAAAAGCCTTCCATTTTGCATAGCTCCTGGAGTTCCTTTCTACTTGCTGAATGCCTACTGCCTGATTCATGAATCAATGAATAAAATCAATGAGATACTCAAATTTACTCAGACAAATTTTGTTTTTGGCTTTCTTTCTTTCTTTCTTTGCTTTTCTTTCTTTCTTTCTTTCTTTTTTTTTTTTTAAAGATTTTATTTATTTGACAGAGAGAAACACAGCCAGAGAGGGAACACAAGCAGGGGGAGTGAGAGAGGGAGAAGCAGGCTTCCCACCGAGCAGGGAGCCCGATGTGGGGCTTGATCCCAGGTTTCTGGGATCACGACCTAAGCCAAAGGCAGTCGCTTAACCAACTGAGCCACCCAGGTGCCCCCTTTTTTTGGTTTTCAACAAAGGTGAGTGGAGAAGCCAGATTTATTTCCATAGGTTCTGCGGTAAAGGGTTCAGTTGGACAGTGATGTCATCAAGGTACTCAAGTTTCTTTCCTCTAATAGTATTTGGGCTAAGATTTATCTCTTCTATAATTCCTGGACTTGAGGTTAGGGTGAGGATACAATTTCTTTGACAAACACACAGACTGCAGAGTTCTTCTTTACTTGGAGAGGTCCCGTACTGAATACTAGGTACAACATTGTTATTTCCGCTCACATTTTTTTATTTTTAATAGTTTCCCATTATACCATCCTTTGACCTTAGCCCTCGAACTGTGGCTGTGGAGCAGTGCTAAGTCGTTTTCAAGGTAACAAAATTGTCCTTGAGTATCCATGTGGTAGTCAGCTTCCACTGCATACACACCAATTTTCGCATTTTCCATAGAGTGGGAATTTGGGGAATCTCTACAGCAGGTTTCCCAGGAGATATACTAGGTTATATCTTGAGGTTACTTCTTTTGAGTGTAGACTCTCCAAGAGACTGCCTGAAAAGCGGTTATTCAAGTAGAGCTTAATTTAATAAACTTGCTGTATTAAGAATGCCAATTTGAGAAAGTCATAATAATTTCTCAGAAGGGGAAATTCAGAAGAGAAGGTTTCTAGGATGTTAGGGCCTAAATTGGGTGATTTTGAGGAGGGTTTTGCAAAGCACGAAACTCAAAGAAGTCAGAGTTTATAACAACAATTTTGGGTTGGTAGGCATAGTGAGGCAACAATCTTTTATTAATTTTTAAAAAATATTTTATTTAACAGAAACATGGCTAGAGAGGGAACACAAGCAGAGGGAGTGAGAGAGGGAGAAGCAGGCTTCCCGCCGAGCAGGGGCTCGATTCCTGGACCCCGGGATCGTGACCTGAGCCAAAGGCATATGGTTAATGACTGAGCCATCCAGATGCCTCCCCCCTTTTTTAAAATTTAAATTCCAGTTAACATAGAGTAATATATCAGTTTTAGGTGTAGAATTTAGTGATTCAACACCTCCATACAACACCCCGTGAGGCAACAATCTTTAAGCAAGTCTTGATGAGTAAAATGCGAGTCTCAGTAAGCTCGTTTTGTTAGTTTATAGTTTTCTGGGATCAAGTATTTCTTGGAGCAAATAGCTAAGCTATTTTTGCTTGTTCTCAATATTATTTAATATGAGGACAGGAAAGTATGCCCAGTATTTTTTAACCCAGAGACAGGAAATTAAGTTGGTTTTAGTTCTTTTTATCAGGTTCCTGCAAACTACTTTTGTTGTAAGCAACCACTGGTTGTTAGTAAGTCTTATGCTGTTATTATTATTTAAAGAATAGTGACAAGTCTTCTTGTTGTACTTAACACCTAATGGTTTCATCTTGCCTGAGCAACTGGCATCAGCCTGACAAGGCAGTTCCCAAATCTCTGACAGGTCAGGTAATGTCTCTGCCTGAAGCAATATGGTGAAAGCAGCTGACTCTCTGCCTTTGACCAGTAGGTCTGTGACAGCCTGCTGCACTGAAGGGGCCGTCTGAACAAATACCTGAAGGCTGTCAACGTAACTTTGTATGATTCCACAAACACTCATGGTCTTTACCATGATTTTTCACCCCATAAATACTTAGCCAGATTCACTCTGTTGTAGACTCAGAAATCTCTTGTGACTGTATTAGTTTTCTATTGCTGCTGTTATACATTACCACAAATTTCGTAGCTTGAAACAATACAAATTTATTATTTTACAGTTTGAAATCTGACACGGGCTAAAATCGAGATGACAGGAAAGAATCCATTTCCTTGCCTTTTCCAGATTCTACAGGATGCCTACATTCCTTGGCTCTTGGCTCTGTTGACCTTAAAAATAAACTGTCAGTCATTCTACTGGCAAAAATGAGTTTAAGAAAAGCAGAAAACTCCAATCTGGTACAGGTAGGCTGTGGTGTGGACAAAACCATAGGAAAGTCCTGCAAAACAAAGGAGGGGAACCCTGTTTTATAGATAGAGGAAAGGGGGAAGTTGGGAAAACTTCAGAAAGTCCACTGAACTAAACCAGGAGTCCAAAGTAAAGCGGCTTTTCATTGGAAGAGCTGTGACACTCTCTCATTGGCTGGGCCGTTGCCAGGGGAGGAGGAAAACCTTTCATCCTCCTGCTGGGGTAGTAAAGTCCTAGCTATAGTAGTTCTACTTGCAAGGTGCAGCTCTTCCTGGGTCTGTAGCTGATGGGAGACGCCTCATGGAAGCGCCCCCTGCTGGCCTCCTGACTCCATTCTAAAGGAAGTTTACACTTCATTCATTCATTTTCACAGACCCCCTTCCTTCCATCTCCAAAGCCATCTCTGACAATTCTTCCATAGTCACGTCTCCTTCTTACTATCCTTTTCTTCTTCCACTTTTAAGGACCATTGTACACTGTCCCTATCTGGATAATCTAGGATAATTTCTTTATTTTTAAAACCAGCTGATTAGCAAACTTGGTTCTATCTGCAATAGATATTAATTCACCTTTGCCATGTAATCTATCATCTTCACAGGTTCCAGGACTTAGGACTTAGGACATGAACATCTTTGAGGAGAGAGGCATTATTCCACCCACCACAGTAATCACGTGAAGAAGGAGCTTGGCTGACTAGATGGTCTTGCTGATGTCCAGGGCTACCATGTGATCATGGTGACAAGGTCAGGGAACTTAGAGGTGACTATGAGGTAGGCATTTTGCTATTTGGGTAAAGCCAAACTCAAATATCAGATTTTGGTAGGATGCCAAAACTGAGACTGAACTTCAGGATATTTCTAACACACTTTGACCCAGCAATCCACTTCTAGAAATTTATCCTAACAAATTACTCATACAACTGTGCAAATGTGTACAAACGATACTTACTACCACACGATTCCCATGAGAGAGAAGCTATAGACAATGAAGTGTCTATCCATATGGAAAAGGTTCTTCAAAAATAGTACACTTTTATTCCGGAATACTTTGCAACTTACATAAAATGAGGTAAAATTACAGTTACTGACTAAGAGGATATTCATGATGTGATGTAGTTTTTTTTTAAAAGAGCAAGCTGTGGAACAAAAAGGAGAGTATGAAACCATTTTACCTTTTATAAACGTGTGTCTGCATGTGCACAAATGTGAATGAACATGCAGAGAAAAAGGCCTGAAAGAATATACACCTGTTAGCAATATAAACTATTGCATTGTCTAGATTTTTATGATGAGCACGCATCACTTTTGTTTATCCCTTGCCTCAGAAATTCTAATTCTAGGAATTTACTAAGGAAAACATCATGTCAATGAACAGAGATTTATCTGCAAAGATATGTACCACTGTTTAAAAATGAACAATTGTTAGCACCCAAAATGAAGAGGGAATTGATTAAATGACTTATACATTTATACTCTGGAAAAGTACACAGCCATTAAAAATAAGATAAATAAATATGCTATTGAATGAAAATATTAAAAGATATATTATGTTCCATTTCAAATGCACATGTACATATAAGTAAAAATACTATGCAATATTATCAGTAGCTCTTTCTGTAGAGTGGGGTAATGGGGGACTTTTACTTTCTTATGATTTTTTGGAAGAGAGGAAAAGGAAGAAAAAAAGTCCAGGGTGAGACTCTACTTCTACACTTTTCTCAGGGTCAAACGTGAGAGGACAATGTGCATCAGGATGCAAGAGTTCTGGGTTTGGGTGAGAAATCTCAGAGTGGGCAGCTAGTCTTGCGTTCTCTAGAGCAGCCATTGAGAAAGCATGAGCAGCACTCAGTAATCAGGCTGGAAGTGTGGTGGTGACTTGGGCTTGCGGGCAGGGGCTAACAGTAGGATGGGGAGAACAGCCAGACACCAAACTCTCTGGGTAGAGCAGAACAGTACCTCCTTCTAGGCTCTCTCTGGGCAGCATCAGGACAATTTAGGCTGTCATTACCTGGTTGGTAGGAGTATAACCAGGGGTCATAACCAAGGGTCATAACCAGTCTCAGACTAAGACTCCATTGTAAGAATCAGAATTTTTCTGATAATTCTTATGCTTTTTTATGAGGTCAATGTATCAACTGTCTTCTGTTCGGTTATGAAAGGAGGAGGCAACACCGAACACTAAATCACAGCTGCCACTTGAAGTTGATGTACTAGAAGGAAGCAACTCAGAGACCCTGTGGTGTTTTGTTTTTGTTTTGTTTTTTAACTTAAACCATCCAGACCCTGAATACACAAGCCAGAGGTAAAAGTTCTAGCTTAGAGCTTCCTCACACCGTGTGGCCTCTTTGTGCCCAGTCTGTCTCCAGAGCCAAAATGCCAGCTGCTCTGGCCTGTTCCAATTCTGCTCTTTGAGCTCTACCCATGTGCAATGCTAAATGCTTGCCTGATCCACACTGCCTGCAGGTTGGACCTCTTTCTCTCCAGTGGCTTCTGGGGGGCTCTATTCCATTCCCTCTTCAAAGCTGATGCACCCACTGCTTCACTGCTGGGAATAATAGTAGCTGACGGTTCATAGCCATACCCCTCACCAGAAACTACCCTCAGCTATAGGGAACTGCCCATGCAGGCTCTGCCCCCGTCCAGGCTCAAAGCCAACAGCTGGTGGATGTGGAGGATTTAAAAGCTTGATTCTCATCTCACAATTTGAGTCAACTCTGAGGGACTTCCCCAGCTCCAGATCTGCTCTAGGATTGTCTGAGGCCCCATCAGCAACCTCCCTGGGAGTCAGCTTCTCCTTTTGCCCAGTTCTGCCTCACTCATCCCCTTACAGTTCTGTCTACTGAGTATATTCTCTATCCCCTTTAAATTAGGCTCGTGCAATGAAATGCACATTTCATTTGAAAGCTTTGCAGGTGTGCCCAAATCCAATTATTTAATAGGATCAAATGCCTAATAGTTGAAGACTTCATTTTTCATCAGGCTGTCTCTAGAGAGGTTCCAAGCAAATAAAATAGTGAAATCCCCTGAAACCTTTTTTTCTTTATTTTATACTAGCCATGAACGAGCGTTACTAAGTAATCTGGAATAGTGTCAAGAGGGATTCATTACCACACTGATTCTGAGGAGGGGGTAGTGGCACCAGCTGCATTGCCCTTGAAGGATAAGTGGTATCTTAACCTCTGACAATGAGCCGCAGGGTCTTTGGTTGATAGGAGGGTGGCAGTAGTTCTGATGCAGGCGAATATGGGAAAGGTATTGATGGAAAATGGACTTACAAAGGCATACTGGGATGCACGGGTCACTGAGAGAGGGCTCAGGTACCTGGCTGAAGAAATATAAAGATGTTAAGAAAAATTACCTGGAAAAAAAGCAAAAAGGTAGTAGACATATACTTTCAGTGTCATATTGGGAATTAGGAAATTAAGGGGGATGATGGTTTCATTCAAGAGTTATTTAATTACCTATCTTGGGGCATCTGGGTGGCTCAGTCATTTAGCGTCTGCGTTTGGCTCAGGTCATGATCCCAGGACTCTGGGATTGAGCCCTGCATTGGCGTCCCTGCTCCGCAGAGAGCCTGCTTTTCCCTCTCCTACTCTCTCCGCTTGTATTCCCTCTCTCACTGTCAGTCAAATAAAATATATATTTTAAAGATTTTATTTATTTATTTGAAAGAGAGAAACACAGCTAGAGAGGGAACACAAGCAGGAGGAGTGAGAGAGGGAGAAGCAGTCTTTCCACCCACCGAGCAGGGAGCCCGATGTGGGGCTCGATCCTGGGTCTCCAGGATCATGACCTGAGCCGAAGGCAGTCGCCCAACCAACTGAGCCACCCAGGCACCCCAAACAAAATATTTTTTTAAAAATTACCTATTTTAGGGGCGCCTGGGTGGCTCAGAGGGTTAAGCCTCTGCCTTCGGCTCAGGTCATGATCTCAAGGTCCTGGGATCAAGTCCCACATCGTGCTCTCTGCCCAGCGGAGAGCCTGCCTCCCCCTCTTTCTCTGCCTGTCTCTCTGCCTATTTGTGATCTCTCTCTCTCTGTCAAATAAATAAATAAAATCTTAAAAAAAAATTTAAAAAAAATTACCTATTTTAAAGGAATGTGCCTTTGTTATTTACTATCAATTACCCTAAAGTTATATGCTAAATATTATCCGGTGAAAAAGATAAGCCCAAAGATAACTGTTTGATTGCTCTGAACTGGTTTTACATCTTATCCAACATTTTAATTCTAATGACCTTTTTTCCTCCCAATATTCCTTTATAAATGTCTGTGAATACCCAGTTCCTCAACATGCTCTTTGAACCAGCTTTAACATCTTATTAGCTCCCTTATATTATATGTCATGTTTTCAATTTTTAAAACTATTTATTGGGCGCCTGGGTGGCTCAGTGGGTTAAAGCCTCTGCCTTCGGCTCAGGTCATGATCTCAGGGTTCTGGGATCTAGGGCCCCATCGGGCTCTCTGCTGGGCAGGGAGCCTGCTTCCTCCGCTCTCTCTGCCTGCCTCTCTGCCTGCTTGTGATCTCTCTTTCTGTCAAATAAATAAAGTCTTTAAAAAACCTATTTATTTATTTTTGGGGTACCTGGGTGGTTTAGTCATTAGGGTCTCCCTTCAGCTCAGGTGATGATCCTGGAGTCCCGGGATTGAGCCCTGTATCGGGCTCCCTGCTCTGCGGGAAGCCTGCTTCTCCCTCTTTTACTCCCCCTGCTTGTGTTCCCTCTCTAGCTGTGTTTCTCTCTGTCAAATAAATAAATAAAATCTTAAAAAACCAAAAACAACCTCCCCACAAAACTATTTATTTATTTTAAATATTGTATTTATCACTCCCTCTGCTTGTGTTCCTTCTCTAGCTGTGTTTCTGTCAAATAAATAAATAAATAAATAATCTTAAAAAAAAGAATGACTTTAGACCATATTGCATCTCAGCCCCTGCCTGGGCTACCCACTGCTCCATTGTTGAAAGTCCATGTTAAGACATTCAGATGCTCCTAACTTTGCATATAAAGCTGACTACTGCTTTGGTTCTCTGTAGGAAATGAGAGAACAATCCTCTTGGCTTTAAGTATGGTCTAAAGTTATTAACAAGCTCACTGGGGCAAACGTTCCCTGCCTGGAAATGTTCACTGTTAGGAGTGTTTCTCTGTTAGTTTGAGAGCTTCCCAAAGGCAGAGATGATCTCATTTATCTCCATATCCTCTATTTCTACCCACAGGAGTTGGCATATAGAAAACATTCAATAAATTGCTGTGAGAGATCCCTTTTTTTGGAAAAGTTCTATTGGCAGGTACTATATCTGGAAAACCAAAAATAAAAATAAAAGATGTTCACAGAGAGAAGCAGAAATCTTCTAATTTGTTGTTCCAAGCTTGGGATTAATTTTGACTTGCTTGGGTTTCTCATGGTAGGAGCAAAATAGCTTCGGTTAGATGAAACTATTAAAAAAAAAAAGGAAACATCTATATAACTCAATAAAAATTAGCCTTTCTCAGTAAGATCTGAGCACTACTTATCAGACAAACCAATTTCTCAATTAAAAAAAAAAGCATAGGGGGCGCCTGGGTGGCTCAGTTGGTTAAGACACTGCCTTCGGCTCAGGTCATGATCCCGGAGACCCGGGATCGAGTCCCACATCAGGCTCCCTGCTCGGCAGGAAGCCTGCTTCTCCCTCTCTCATTCCCCCTGCTTGTGTTCCCTCTCTGGCTGTGTTTCTCTCTGTCAAATAAATAAAATTAAAAAAAAAAAAGCATAGGACATTACTATATTTCCTTAGAGTGTACATATCATTTTTTTTTCAGATACACAAATAGTTGTTGTGAGTACTGTCTAGGGAGGCAGAAATTAGAGTATCAGAGGGATAAAATGACACTAAATTGTCTCTACAGTATAGATCACTTAGTTGAATTACGTTCAGTAATCTGCTAGAGTTACATAATGTGAAATAAACAGACAAAAGCTGTGCATATTACAATAGTGTTAAAAGGTAGTTTAATAAATATTAAGCAATATCTAATTTCAAAAACATTCATTTGGAACAGACATCAGTAAACATTAATAGTTTGGCCCAAAGCTATCTTAATTCTCTTGACTTCTGTCAAATTATAAAATGGAGAGATCTAGGGGCTCAGTTGTTAAGTGTCTGCCTTTGGCTTGGATCATGATCCTGGGGTCCTGGGATCAAGCCCCATATCCGGCTCCTTGCTCGGCGGGGAACCTGCTTCTCTTTCTCCCTCTGCCCCTGCTTGTGTTCCCTCTCTAGTTGTGTCTCTCTCTATCGAATAAATAAATAAAATCTTTAAAAAAATTAAATAGAGAGATCTAAACAATCTGGATACCTGTCAGAATATCACCTTGGTCCACCATATTGATGACATCATGCTAACTGAACAAAATAAGCAATAAATGGATAGCATTGTAAAGTCCTTGGTGAGACTCATGTGCTACAATGGCTGGGAAATGAATCCTTTGAAGATTTAGGGGTCCATCACATTCAGTAAAATTTTTAGGAGTCTATTAATCTGGGACATCACCTCCAGAATGAAAGACAAACTACTGCACTCTGTACCTCCTACCACTAAGTAGAAAGCACAATATATCCTTGCCAGTATTTGGTATGGTTAGTCTAACTTTAGCTATTCTAATGGCTGTGTAGTAGTGTCTTGCTCCATTTTTAATTTTTTACAAATTTTTACTGCCAAATAATATTCCCACTGTATGGATATAACATATTTTGGTTATCCATTCATCAATTAATGTACTTATTTGAGATGTTTCTATTTTTAGTTATTATAACTAATGCTTCTATGAATATCCATGTGCAAGTTTTGTGTAGATTCATGTTTTTAATACTCAAGTGGAATTGCTGGGTTATATATTAACTCTATGTTTAATATTTTGAGTAACTACCCAGACTATTTTCAAAGTGGTTTCACAATTTTACATTTCTACTGGCAATGTATGAGAGTTCCAATTTCTCCACATCCTTGTCAAGACTTTTTGTGGTCTGCCTTTTTAATTTTAGTCATCCTAGTGGCTATAAATCAGTATTTCATTATTGTATTTCCCTAATGACTAATAATGTTGAGCATTTTCTTCATATGCCTATTAGGGACTTGTATATCTTCTTTGGAGAAATGTCTACTCAGATCCTTTGCCCATTTTATTTTTATATTACTTAATTATTTGCACAGAAGAGATTACTCAGAAGTTTATCTAGTTTCCTGGGGCACTGGGTTAGCTCAGCCATTGGAGCATTTCACTGTTGATATTGGGGTTGTGAGTTCAAGCCCCATGTTGGGTATGGAGATTACTTAAAAATTAAAAAAAATCTTTAAAAAAAGTTTATTTAGTTTCTAAAATTAATATTTGATACATTACAGTTACGAAGTTAAAACCATAGTTCTTCCTGTGGTTTTAAATTCTTCATATAGATTTTATTATTCTACTAGCAACTTATTTTTTTTAAAAGATTTTATTTATTTATTTGACAGAGAGAGAGATCACAAGAAGGCAGAGAGGCAGGCAGAGGGAGCAGAGGAAACAGGCTCCCTGCTGGCAGATCCCAATGTGAGCCTCGATCCCAGGACCCTGAGATCATGACCTGAGCCGAAGGCAGAGGCTTTAACCCACTTAGCCACCCAGGTGCCCTCTTAGCAATTTTTTAAATTGAAGTATAGGTGACACACAATGTTACATTAGTTTCAGGTATACAGCACAGTGATTTGACAACTCCATTTGTGACATTATGCTTACCACAAATGTAGCTACCATCTGTCACCATACAAATTCTTTGCCCATTTTAAAAAACTGGGTTATTGATCTTTTTGTTATTATTATTAATTTACTCTCCTAATCTCTTTTAATTACTATATTTAGAGAATTTGTATATTGGAGCTTAAATCTGCCATTTTCTTTTTTGTTTATTCCTTCTCTTTTCCATTTCTCTTTTTCTTTCTCTTGACTGTGAGTTAATTTTTTAAAAAATTCCATTTTGGTGGGGTACCTGGGTTGCTCCGTTGGTTAAGGTCTGCCTTCAGCTCAGGCCATTATCCCAGGATCCTGGGATCGAGTCCAGCACTGGGCTCTTTGCTCAGCAGGAAGCCTGCTTCTCCCTCTGGCCTGCTTCCCCCCCTACTTGTGCTTTCTCTCTGTCTCTCTGACAAATAAATAAAAGAAAATTTAAAAAAACAAACAAACCTCAACTTTTGATCTCAGCTCAGGTCTTGATCTCAGGGTTTTGAGTTTGAGCCCTGAATTTAAAAAAAAATCCATTTTGATTTAACTATACTGTTTTTGAGTGTGTCTTTTTGTATAGTTTTTTTGGTAGTTGTTCTAGATATTATATATACATATGCTACTTATTTAATATTTTACTAGTTCAAATGAAGTATAAAAACCTTACCTCCCTTTAAGTCCTTTTACCCTCCCCTATTTATAATTCTTTTAAAGTTTCTCCCACATACACTGAGAACCACATAAGACAATGTTATATTTTTTTGCGCCAACCATGAAACATAATTTTAAAAACTTGAGAGAAGGAAGATATTTGCCAAGATTTTCACTATTGCAATTGTGCTTTATTTCTTCCTGATATTCTAAATTTTCATCTTTTACCATCTTCCTTATACTTTAAGAACATTCTTGGAGGGGGGCAAGATGGCAGAAGGCCAAGTGACCCCATTTCGGGGAGTCCCCTGAAGTGAGCTCAATTCCTGCAAAAAAAAAACACTACAAGAACACCGTGAGCACCCATGAAATCAGCCTGAAATGTAATGTTTCATACTTCTGGATCACTAGGGGGAAGAACATTCTTTAGCAATTTTTAGGGTAGGTTTTAGTAGTGACAAATTCTTAGTTCTTCTAAGTTTTCCGTAGTTTCCCTTCATTCTTGAAGGATAATTTCACTAGATGTAGAATTTGGGGTTAACAGTTCTTTTCCTTGAGTACTTGGAAAACAGGCCACTTTCTTTTGATCTTCGTGGTTTCTCATGAGAAATCTGACGTCATTAAAAAAAAAGTTCCCCTATAGGTGTTATTTCTGTCATTGCTTTCAAGATTTTTTTGCCTTTAGTTTTAAGAAGTTTATATATTGGGCGCCTGGGTGGCTCAGTGGGTTAAAGCCTCTGCTTTTGGCTCAGGTCCTGATCTCAGAGTCCTGGGATCTAGGCCCGCATTAGGTTTTCTGCTCAGGAGGAAGCCTGCTTCCTCCTCTCTCTCTGCCAGCCTCTCTGCCTACTTGTGATCTCTCTCTCTGTCAAATAAATAAATAAATAAGATCTTTAAAAAAAAAAAAAAGTTTATTTATTTATTTATTTTTATTTTTTTTAAAGATTTTATTTATTTGATAGAGAGAAACACAGCCAGAGAGGGGACACAAGCAGAGGGAGTAAGAGAGGGAGAAGCAGAACTCCCAACAAGCAGGGAGCCCGATGTGGGGCTTGATTCCACGTCTCTGGGATCATGACTGGAGCAGAAGGCAGTCGTTCAACCAACTGAGCCACCCAGGCGCCCCAGAAGTTTGTTTGTTTGTTTATTTATTTATTTTTAAAGATTTTATTTATTTGACAGAGAGAAACACAGCCAGAGAGGGAACACAAGCGGGGGAGAGAGAGGGAGAAGCAGGCTTCCTGCCAAGCAGGGAGCCCGATGTGGGACTCGATCCGGAGTCTTCGGGATCATGACCTGAGCCGAGGGCAGTCGCCCAACCAACTGAGCCACCCAGGCTCCCTAGTTTATTTATTTTTAAAAAGATTTTATTTATTTGGGGGCGAAAGCACACAAGTGAGCATGAGTCGGGTGAAGGGTAGAGGGAGAGAAGGAAACAGACTCCCTGCTGAGCAGGGAACCGGATGCGGGGCTCAATCCCGGGATCCTGGGATTACAACCTGAGCCCAAGGCAGATGATTAACTGACTGAGCCACCTAGGCACTCCAGTTTTAAGAAGTTTAAGTATGGGGGCACCTCGGTGGCTCAGTTGTTAACCGTCTGCCTTCGGCTCAGATCATGATCCTGGAGTCCTTGGATCGAGTCCCGCATTGGGCTCCCTAATCAGCGGGAAGCCTGTTTCATCCTCTCTCACTCTGCTTGCTTGTGTTGCTTCTCTAGCTGTGTTTCTCTGTGTCAAATAAATAAAATCTTTAAAAAAAATGGAGTTTAAGTATGATGTATCTTGGGGTGATTTCTTTGGGTCTGTCCTGTTTATGATTTGTCCAGCTTCTTTAATCTATAGGGTTATGTATTTTGACAAATTTGTAAAAATTCAGCCATTATTTGAGTACTTTTTCTGCCCCACACTCTTTCTCTTCTTTTGGGACTCTGATTCCACAAATGTTTATCTTTTGTTATAGTTCCACTGGTTCCTGGGGACCTGTTTTCCCTTCCTTCCTTCCTTCCTTTTTTTCCCTTTCTCTTTCTCTCTCTCTCTCTCTCAGTTTCTCTTTGTGGTTTAGATAGGGTAGCACTGTCTTACCTTCAAGTTCACTGGTCCTTCCTGTTTGCTCCATTCAGGTGTTCGGCTCACCCACTGAATTGAACATTTCCATTTAGTTCTACTTTATATTCTTTCTTTGCTGAGACTTTTAAAGATGTTTTTGATTCAAATATGTTTATAGATGTTTGATGAGGTTTTTTTTTTAAGAATTTATTTATTTGACAGACAGAAACATGGCTAGAGAGGGAACACAAGCAGGGGGAATGTGAGAGGGAGAAACAGGTTTCCTGTTGAGCAGGGAGCCCAATGTGGGGTTTTATCCTGGGATTCTGGGATCATGACCTGAGCCAAAGGCAGACGCCCAATGGCTGAGCCACCCAGGTGCCCCTGATGAAGCAGTTTTATGATGGTTGCTTTAAAATCCTTGTCAGATAATTCCAACATCTGATTCATTTTCGTGTCAGCATTTTAAAAATTACATTGTGTCATTCAAGTTGAAATTTTCCTGGTTCTTGGTATGATTTTTTTTTTTTAAAGATTTTATTTATTTATTTGACAGAGAGAAACACAGTGAGAGAGGGAACACAAGCAGGGGGAATGAGAGAGGGAGAAGCAGGCTTCCTGCTGAGCAGGGAGCCCGATGTGGGGCTCGATCCTGGGTCTCCAGGATCATGACCTGAGCTGAAGGCAGTTGCCCAACCAACTGAGCCACCCAGGTGCCCCGGTATGATCTTTTTTTAAAGTTGTATCCTGCACAGGGGCACATGGGTGGTTCTAGTCAGTTAAGTGTGTGACTCTTGATATTAGCTCAGGCCATGATCTTGGGGTCCTGAGATCAAAGCACCACATCAGGCTCCATACTCAGTGCAGAGTCTGCTTGTCCCTCTTCCTCTCCCTGGCTTGCTCTTGTGCTTTCTCAAATAAATAAGTAAAATCCTTAAAAAAAATAAATTGTATCCTGGACAATTTAGGGACATGAGACTTTGGACTTATATAAATCTTAATTTTAGCAGGTTTTTTCTGACACCATGCCAGAGATGAATGGGGTACCCACCTCCTTTCTGCCAGATGAGGGTGAAATTCCGGACTTCCCATTTGATGTTGTTGGCATCTCAGAGGGAAGTGATACCGTGGTGACTTCTTCCTTTGTTTGGAAGTTGCATATCTTCCCTCCCACTATACCTGACACCACCTTGGTTGGGAGGGTGAGGGTAAACTGTCAGATCCTGCAATACTGTTTAATAGGGGAGGCCTCATTATTGCTTGGTGTTGGTAAAAGTTCCATCTTCACACTCAGCCTCCTCTGATACTGACGAGTAAAGGGAAGGGTAACTTTCTATAGTTGGTAGGGAGAAGTCCAGAGTCCACATGCGGCCTCCATTGATACTATAAAGAGGCCTCAGTACTACCAGGCAGGAATGAAAAATTCCAACTTCCCATTCGGTCTTCTCTCATAGCACCCACATTATAGCTGGGATGGAGTGGAACTCTAGGCTCCTCATTCCCAAGGTAGTGTTGACAGGGAGTAGTTTTGTTCCATGTTGTTTGGTAGGGTAGGGAAGTATTGTCTATTTCTCTGTTGGTAGGTTGCATGTTTCTTGGGCCATTAGCTAGAGAGGCAGCTTGGGAAGCATTTTTGTGCATTCCTGTTGGCCTTTCTCAGTTGCCAGCTACCCAGTCTAGGGTATAAAGACAAAAAGAGAAAACCCAGGTATCTCATCACTGTGTCATTTTGTGATTCCAAGGTCCCAAGCCAGTAAGATTCCAAAGTCATTTTGGTTTATTTTATACATAGTGTCCAGGGTGATTTTTTTAGCTGCTGTTTATAGAAGAATAGGATGTGTGTTTATTCCTTCCTCACCCAGAAGCATAAGTCAATGTTGTCTTTCTGTCTAGGTACAACATATATTTCCCTGTTTCTTAAAACTTTACTTTTCAAGTTTTCTTAATATAGGGTATGCTTATTTCTTGTTTATAACTTTTGTTGCCATTACAGATGGAATTCTCCTTTTCTTTCGTACATTTTAAAATTGGCTAATACTGTTAATTTTTGTGAAGAAAAGTTAATACAGGAGGTCTGGTTGCACGTCTTTCTGAAGCCTAGAACCCTGTTAACCCTTGGTCAACCACTGCGAACATGGCCTTCAGCATGCTCTTTATGTATCTGATGATATTCTGTATGCCCAGGGCAATGGATGATGTTATACCAGTTTATTAGGATTGTTCTGCACAAACATCACAATTGATGATGTGTCTCACTTCGTTGTCGGGGTCCCAAGTTTCAGTTACCATGGATGGTCATGAAGCCAGAACAGTTGCCTACATGCCTCCAACCTTTGATAAAAGCTTCAGATCTGTGGACCGGAGTGAACTTCCTTTGACAGACATTTCACCATTTCACATGTCCTTCCAATTTGCTGCTAGAAAGTGTATGTTGTGTGGTCCCAGGAGGGGAATGACTTGAAAGCCTATGTGGAATTCTCTGGACTTCACCCAAAATATATTTTTGTTCTGTTGCTCTTACTCTCTCTCTATATATATATTTTAAGATTTTATTTATTTGACAGACAGAAACACAGCCAGAGAGGGAACACAAGCAGGGGGAGTGAGAGAGGGAGAAGCAGGCTTCCTGCTGAGCAGGGAGCCCAATGTGGGACTCGATCCCGGGTAAGGCAGTTGCTTAACCAACTGAGCCACCCAGGCGCCCCTTACTCTGTATCTTTTGCTGTAATAGCCTTGGCTGTGAGTATAACCTGCTAGTAAGTCTTGTGAATCATTCTAATAAACCACCTAACTTGAGAATGATCATGGGACTCCCAATCCTTAAAAAAAAAAAAGGCTACTCTCATATCCAATCACACTGATACTTTTATGAGAATTACTAGTTTACCAGCTGATTTTCTTTCTTTTTCTTTTTTAATTTTTAAAAATTTTAAATTAAAGGCTACTCTCATATCCATTCACACTGATACTTTTATGAGAGTTACTAGTTTACCAGCTGGTTTTCTTTTTCTTTCTTTTTTAATTTTTTAAATTTTTTAAAGTTTATTTGACAGAGAGAGATCACATTTATTTATTTAGGAGAGAGAACACACATGAGTGGCGGGGAGGGGTAGAGGGAGAGGCAGAGAGTGAGAAGCAGACTTCCCACTGATCCTGACACAGGGCTCAATCCCAGGACGCTGAGACCATGACCAGAGCCAAAGTTAGTAGATGCTTAACCAACTGAGCCACTCAGGTACCACTCCCCTCTTTTCTTTTTCTCTGTCACTTCCTCCTGCCTTCATTTCTCCCTACTCTCAAATCAAGATAACTCAACTAAATGGCATAGATCTACTTGTAGCTTTCCCCATACTCATAAAATCAAACAAACATATGCATGTATATATAAGTTTAAGTGTCTTGTTTTCCCCATTCAACACCCCAAAACCTCACGGAAACGCCTCTAGAATATCTAATACAGTGAAAATTCATTCTTTTAAATGACAGTGTGATATTCCTTAGTACCGATATTATAAAATGTATTCTTCCATTCCCTTATTTATGAGCATTCTTTTTATTTTCCCCAACACAAGTAATAATACAATTAATATCTTTATACATTTATTCTGTACAAATACTTTTACTTCTATAAACTAGAATTTCAGAAATAGAATTTGCTGGTCAAGGGATACATACAAGTTTTTTATTAAATAGTAAATAGATACAGTTATTAATCAAGCAGAGAGTAGACAAAGTAACAGTAAAACAAGTAACTGTGGACTTACCACCTAGTTTAAGAACTAGAACTTTAGTGATTCTCTGAAGCCTCCTCGGTGTTCCCATAATTCCTTTCCCCCTTTAGAAAATAAAAATCCTAATTTTTTTTTACTTTTTCCTTGAGTTTTCCCTTTGAGTTTTACCATGCTTAATTCCCTGCATAATATGTTAATTTTGACTTGTAAAACTTCATATAAATGAAAAAAAATTATATATTCTTTTATGTCCTTTTTTCCCTGGTCATTATATTCTTGAGATTTAACCACTTTGATAGGTGGACCTGGAAAGTTCATTTGTGTTCAATGCTGTTTAACCATTCATTACAAAAATACACTGTGTTGTATGGACACCCCGTTCAGTGGGGAGCCTGACAAGGGGCTCTATCCCAGGACCCTGAGGATCATCACCAGAGCTGAAATCAAGAGTTTGCCACTTAACCAACTAAGCCAACTAGGCATCCCTGGGCAAAATCAATTTTAATAGATTTTTTACTTAATACTACAATCTACTTACCAAAATATTATCATTTCAAGATGTAATGCATACTTTTTTTTTTTGTACTAACTCTTGAAATATGGAATCTGTTTCATACTTACAGCACATCCTAATTTGGCCTACCTACATTTTAAGTACTCAATAGCCAAAGGTAGTTAGTACCTACTGGAAGGAGGGGTATAGCTCTAGATACTTTTGCTGTTGTTGTTGTATGTGTTGCAGATCTTTCCCTCTAGTTTATGATTTTTCCTTTCACGTTTTGTCTTTTGAAGACAAGTTTCAAGGGAGCTGAATTTTGACTTCTTTGGTTTGTACTTTGAATTTTAAGAGCATTTTTCTATCACATGGGCATATCCCAAAGATACTGTATTATTCCGTATTTTATTCTAAATCTTTGCATGTTTTGTCTTTTATATTGAAGTCTTCAATACATCTGGAATTGAATTTTGGGTTAAATATGAAATAAGGATCCATTTTTACTTTCTCTTCAGATGGATAAGCAATAAGATAACCCAGCTCTAATAGTTTGGTGTTGATGTTGTTTTTGTAAATGGTATGTTTTATTTGCTTGTGCTTTCTATTTGCTGGATTATGGAAATGCAGTTGATTTTTTTATCTGAAAAACTTGAAGAATTGTCATTAGTTCTAAGTATTATTCTGTAAATTATTTTGGGTTTTCTAAGTAAGCAATTATACCACCTGCAAATAACAACTGTCCTTTTTATTCCTTACATGTTTTATTTCCCTTAAAAAAAAAGATTTTATTTATTTGAGAGACAAAGAGAGGGAGAGGGAGGAGCGGAGGGGGAAGGAGAGGGAGATAATCTCCGGCAGACTCTGCACTGAGTGCAGAGCCCTACGTGGGGCTCAATCCCATGATCCTGAGGTTATGACCAGAGCAAACCAAGAGTTGGAAGTTTAACCAACTGAGCCACCCAGAAGTCCCTTACATGTTTTATTTCTTTCATTGTTTTATTTTGCTGGCTAGGACTCAAATTCAATGTTTGGTAGACGTGATAGCCACCCTTTTGTTTTGTTTTTAATTTCAAAAGAAATGCTTTATTTCACAATTATGTATAAAGTTTGCTCTGGGTCTTTATTAGGTTCAGGAAGTTTTCTTCTATTCCTGATCTGTTAAAGGTTTTTTTGTTCCTCTTTCTTTTCTTTTTTAAAATTAAGAATGGGGGCACCTGAGTGGCTCAGTCAGCTGAGTGTTTGCCTTTGGCTCAGGTCATGATCCTAGGGTCCTGGGCTGGAGTCCTACATGGGGGTAGGGGTGGGGAGGTCCTTGCTTAGCGGGGACCTGCTTCTCCCTCTCCCTCTGCCTGCCATTCCCCCTGCTGTGCTCTATCTCTCAAATAAATACAGAATATCTTTTAAACAATTAATAATGGTTACTGAACTTCAACAAATATTCTTGCCTGCATCTAAAAGTATTGGGTTGTACCATCCTTATTAGCTTTCAATTGTGGCTGTAACAAATTATTATCGCCTTACAAGGTTAAGACAGCACACATTTTTTTACATTTCTGCACACCAGAAGTCCAATATAGATCTAACTGAACTAAGAACAGTGTTGGCAGGCTACATTCCATTTTGGAGGTTCTTTGAGAAAATCTACTTCCGTGCGCCTGGGTGGCTCAGTTGGTTAAGCAACTACCTTCGGCTCAGGTCATGATCCCGGAGACCTGGGTTTGAATGCCACATCAAGCTCCCTGCTCAGCGGGAAACCTGCTTCTCCCTCTCTCACTCCCCCTGTTTGTGTTCCCTCTCTGGCTGTATTTCTCTCTGTCAAATAAATAAAGTCTTAAAAAAAAAAAAAGAAAATCTACTTCCTGCTGATTTGGGTTATTGGCAAAATTCAATTCCTAGAGGTTGTAGGACCACAGTCCCTGTTTTCTTGCTGCCTGTAAAATAAGCGAGCATCATTCTCATCTTGCAGAGGCTGC
Organism: Spilogale gracilis; assembly: GCA_004023965.1. Lineage (NCBI taxonomy): Eukaryota > Metazoa > Chordata > Mammalia > Carnivora > Mephitidae > Spilogale > Spilogale gracilis. The sequence continues at coordinate 4,848 of PITA01007867.1, read as the reverse complement.
CACATTTCTTTCTTTTTTTTTTTTTTAAGATTTTATTTATTGGGGCGCCTGGGTGGATCAGTTGGTTGAGCAATTGCCTTTGGCTCAGGTCATGATCCTGGAGACCTGGGATTGAGCCCCACATCGGGCTTCCCTTCTCCCTTTCTCAGTCCCTCTGCTTGTGTTCCCTCTCTAGCTGTATCTCTCTCTCTGTCAAATAAATAAACAAAATCCTTTTCTAAAGATTTTCCTAAAGATTTTTTTTATTTATTTGACAGAGAGAGAGATCACAAGTAGGCAGAGAGGCAGGCAGAGAGAGAGGAGGAAGCAGGCTCCCTGCTGATTAGAGAGCCCGATGTGGGGCTCCATCCCAGGACCCTGAGATCATGACCTGAGCCAAAGGCAGAGGCTTTAACCCACTGAGCCACCTAGGCGCCCAAGGCTGCCACATTTCTTGCCTCATGGCCCTTTTCCTCTATTTTTAAAGCCAGCAACAGGCAGGTTGAATCTTGTCTTTTTCATCTCTCTGACCAACACTTTTGCCTTTCCTCTTCCATTTTTAAGGACTTGTGATTAGACTGGGTGCAGATAATCCAAGATAACCTTTCTATCCTAAGGTCTGGAACTCGATCATATCAAAGTCCTTTTGGCCACACAAAGAAACATATTCTCAGGTTCCAGGGGTTAGGACGTAGACGTCTCTGGGGAGCTATTCTGCCTACCACACTATCATAATTTGTTAATATGGTCAATTACTTTAAAAAGTTTGCAATCCCAACTTTGAATCCCAACTTTTATTCCTGAAATAAATTCAATTTGATACTGACTTTTTATCTTTTTTTTTTTTTTTTTTTTTTTTTAATTTAAAGATTTTATTTATTTGACAGAGAGAAACACAGCCAGAGAGGGAACACAAGCAGGGGGAGTGAGAGAGGGAGAAGCAGGCTTCCCGCAGAGCAGGGAGCCCGATGTGGGACTCGATCCCGAATCTCCGGGATCATGCCCTGAGCCGAAGGCAGTTGCTTAACCAACTGAGCCACCCAGGCGTCCCGACTTTTTATCTTTTTAAGCAAATTGCTAGATTTGCTTTAATATTTTGTTCAGGGTTATTCCATCTTTGCTCAAGAATGAGAATAGCTTGTAACTTTTCCTTTCTTGTCTTTTCCTTGCCTGTCTGGGTCTGTCTGTCCATCTGTTCATCCATCCCTTTCTTTCTTTTCAAGAAAAAAATTGACTACTGGTTCATTTTTTTAATGGTTTAAATGGACCAGATAGGGTTTCCATTCTCACTGAGTCAGTTCTGCTACTTTGTATTATCTTAGAAAGTTGTCCCAGTTAATCTAAGTTTTCAAATGTATTGGTATCAAATTGCTCATTTTTGGGTTAGTTTTGTAATCACTGTAGTTTCCATAATTTTGTCCCTCTTTTCCTTATTTATTTGTATGTTCTTTATATTATTCTTTTTTACATTATTTATTTGTATCTTCTATTTTTTCCCCCCATTTGTCAGGAGTTGGTCTATAGTCATTTAAAAGAAGTAATTGCTGGGTTTGTGCATCTTCTCCATTGTATGCTATTTCTTTAATTGATTTTGTATTCTCATCTTTTTATTCTACTGTAGTTTGTAAGTATGACATGTGATTTGTCAATTTTGTCTTTTTCCCCTGCAATGTGTTTATTTTCCTAATTCCCCTCTACTTAGTGCTTTAGCTATATTCTATGATTTTGCTATTTATTTCACTATTTTTATGTTATTGAGAAATAATTGACATAAATCACTATATAAGTTTAAGGCATACAGCAGGATGGATTTACATATATTTTGAATACTACAGTAGGTTCTGCTAACATTTATCTTCTCATATAGATACAAAAAGGAGAAAAACAAGAAAATTTTTCCTAGTGATGAGAATCCAGGATTTACATTTCATTGTTCTTTAGTTCCAATTACTTTATGATTCCCATTGTTTTTTTTTCTGACCAATGAGTTATTTACAAGCAAGCTTTTGAATATTCAAATGTGTTCTTTTCCTCCTAGTGATTTTTTTTTTAATTTTTTTAATTTGAGAGAGAGAGAGAGAGAGAGAGAGAGAGAGAATGAGCCAGAGAGCACAAGCTGGGGGAATGGCAGAGGGAGAAGATAGAGGGCTCCCTGCTTGGTGGGGAGCTTGATGCAGGACTTGATCCAAGGACCCTGGGATCATGCCCTGAGCTAAAGGCAGACATTAAACCAACTGAGCCACCAGGCACCCCTTTAGTGATTTCTAACTTAAATGCATATTTGTTGGAGAACATGGCTTATGCAATATCAGTCATCTGAAATTTGTTGAGAATTACTACATGGACTTACATGTATGTGGTCAATTTTCATAAACATTGCACACATGCACATTAGAAGGATATGAGTGCTCTGTTGAGTTTAATAGTTTATATATGCCTCTTAATTCAATCTTTTAAATTATGTTGTTCATATCTTCTGATTCTTGTTTATAAGATCTATCCATCATTTTGAGGTGTGTTAAAATCTCCACTATGCTGGGAAATTCATTTTTCTTGTAGTTCTGTTGAATTTTGCTTTTTATATCTTAAGGATATGTAATTATGTGCATGCATGCTTAGAATTCTTAAGTCCTGAGGCACCTGGGGGCTCAGATGGTTAAATATCTGCTTTCAACTCAGGTCATGATCCCAGAGTCCCGGGATCAAGCCCCACGTCAGGCTCCCTGTTCCCTCTGCTTCTTCTTGTTCCTTTTCTCTTTCTTGCTCACTCTCTCTCTCAAATAAAATCTTTTTTTTTTAAAAATATTTTATTTATTTATTTTGACAGAGAGAAACACAGCCAGAGAGGGAACACCAGCAGAGGGACCGAGAGAGGGAGAAGTAGGCTTCTCGCCAAGCAGGAATCCCGATGTGGGACTTGATCCCAGGTCTCCAGGATCATGACCTGAGCCAAAAGCAGCTGCAAACCAACTGAGCCACCCAGGCGCCCCTCAAATAAAATCTTAAAAAAAAAAAAAAAAAAAAAAAAAGGAATTCTGAAGTCCTAGAGTCCCGAACTTACCATCATTTAGTTACCTTCATTTATTCTTAGGCTGATGTTATCAGCTTTCTACTGATATGGTAGCCTGACATGTTTTTTCATCCTTTACATTTTTTTCTATGATTCTTGGTTTTAAGAATGTCTCAGAAATAGCTTATGGTTGGATTTTGTTTCCTTGTCTGTTTTTTTTTTTTTTTTAAGATTTATTTATTTATTTATTTATTTGACAGAGAGAGAGATCACAAGTAAGCAGAGAGGCAGGCAGAGAGAGGAGAGGAAACAGGCTCTCTGCTGAGCACAGAGTCCGATGTGGGCCTCGATCCCAGGACCCTGGGACCATGACCTGAGCCGAAGGCAGAGGCTTTAATCCACTGAGCCACCCAGGTGCTCTTCCTTGTCTGTTTTATATATTTTTTTTAGAACTGGAGACTTTATTCAATTTATATTTACTGTAGTTACTGAAATATTTGCATTTATTTTTTTACCATATCATTTGTGATTTCTAGTGGTTTCACTATTGCTTTCTTTTCTCAATTTCCATATGATTTTGTAATTTTATTCCATTTTCTCTATTAGAAATTAAAATGCTCTTAGTAATTGAGATATTTTAACTTGAGTACTTAAAGCAATAAAACTTAATCCATATTTTTACCCGCTTCCCCAACAATACAAGGACATTGTGAAACTTTAACTCCAAGCCTCACTCCACCCTTCCCACTTCCAAATTATGATTTTGTTGGTCAGGATATGAGTTCTATCTTGCTTTACTTTATTAACCACACAAATTATTACTAGTATTAGTTAATTTTTTAGTTTTAATCACTTATTTACCAATTGCTTTGTTTATTGTTCCTTTTTCTATCAGGGAGTATGTTCTGTTGGTAGTAAACTCCAGATGTTTTGGTCAGAAAATGTCTTAAATCAGATAGCCAGGTTCAAATCCTGGCTCTAGGTTTCCTTAGTTATGTGACCCTAGATAAGTATCTTAACCTCTGGGGTTTTTGGTTTACTAATTTGTAAAACTGAGTTTCATCCTTTGCTGGGAGAGACAAGGCTGGGAAGGAAGATGCAATAAGCAGATCCTGAGATGAATTCTCTGAAAAGGTGCTAAGATCCAAAACACAACAAAACAAACACTACAATCACTTCGCTGAGTGTCTGCCACTCGTAGGGAAGACAATATTAACACACATTGAAAATAAATTAATACTCTTCCTGTGTACTTGAGGGTTTAAGTGTATGGTTCTTTCAAGTCAGCACTTTCAAAATCGATGAAATGCTTGTCTCCTAGAAGCTTATGAAGCAGTCTTCACGGAAGACAGTGTTTACCTGAATGTCAGTAGCTTACCAGCTGCTCAAAAATCTAGTCTTGGCAGAAAAATCCAATGCAAACACTTTAGAGTTTCTAAAAGAAAAAGAGGAAAAAAAAGAAGTAAGGCTTTTTTCTTTTTCTTTTAAAGATTTTATTTACTTGACAAGAGAGAGACACAGCAAGACAGGGAACACAAGCAGGGGGAGTGGGAGAGGGAGAAGGAGGCTTCCCTCTGAGCAGGGAGCCCGATGCAGGGCTTGATCCCAGGACCTGGGAACGCTTAACGACTGAGCCATGCAGGCACCCCAAAAGTAAGGCTTTTTTTTTTTTTTTTTTTTTTAAGATTTTATTTATTTGACAGAGAGAAACACAGCCAGAGAGGGAACACAAGCAAGGGGAGTGAGAGAGGGAGAAGCAGGCTTCCCGCCGAGCAGGGAGCCCGATGTGGGACTCGATCCCGGGTCTCCGGGATCATGTCCTGAGCCGAAGGCAGTTGCCCAACCAACTGAGCCACCCA
>PITA01007866.1:0-88488 GCA_004023965.1 Spilogale gracilis | reverse complement strand
CCTGCTCAAGTCCCTAGGGGGAATTCACAGTTCAGTGCCCAATGGGAACACTCACCTTAGCAAAGGCTTGACACAATGCACATATCTTGTTCCCTACAATTATCAATCCTGATGGTGGCAGGAAAGATTTTTAAATAAATAAATATGCAACATTGCCTGTTCTTGAGTCTTCTGATTTAATTTAACCAAAGGGGTAGGAGCCATCTTCATCTAAGCTGGGAGAGCAGTGATGAGCAGTTGTTATGGAAGGAGTCATTTCTGAAACAGTCACCTGGAGGAGAAAGTCCTAGAATGAGTTTCTTTAATGTTTTCTGTTGCTGTGAACTTCATTTGGCTACTTTGTTTGGCATCTTGGATGAAAAGACACATTATGGGCCATGTTCCCAGGGCTGCTGCTAGGCTGGACATTTCAATAGTATCAAAAGTTGCTTTATAAACAAACAGTTGTGAGTACACAAATCTGCCCTCTGTGCTGAGGCTTCTATGTGGCTTTCATGTGGCTCAAATACCTTCTGTCTGTAGGTGGCAATCATGGGTTTGGCCATTTTTCCTCCTTGTTATTATTTTTGTTCACTTAGTTCTTTAGCTAGGGGTTATGTTTCTGCCTTTTGAAATTTTTCCATTTGTCAGTTTGTTGCCAATGTAACCATTTGTGGTAAGAAACATTTAGCATTACTTTGCATAAATGGAGTTATTTAGGAAGTATATTTTCTGAGGTTTTTGCATTTCCTTTGGATTCCTTATTCAGAGAATATTGTTCTCTCTGGATATAAAATTCTTTTTTTTTTTAAGATTTTATTTATTTATTTGACAGAGAGAAACACAGCCAGATAGGGAACACAAGCAAGGGGAGTGAGAGAGGGAAAAGCAGGCTTCCCGCTGAGCAGGGAGCCGGATGTGGGACTCGATCCCCGGTCTCCGGGTTCATGACCTCAGCTGAAGGCAGTCGCCCAATCAACTGAGCCACCCAGGCGCCCCTATATATAAAATTCTTGGATCACAGCTGAGATCTCTTGGGTACTCTGTGGATCTTATCTATGTCCTTCTGATGTTTGTAATTTAATGTGAAAAAATCTGAAACTAACTTGAGTTATCTCCTTTTAAAATTACTTCTTTTCTTTTTGTTTTCTCTAATTTTTTGTTTGAACCTTGTCCCTGAAACCCTTACTGGGATTCGTCTTGGCATGGATTCTATTTAAGGTTTGCTTGGAAAACCTGGGAAATGTTCACTTTCTATCCAAGTGGGGTTTCTTTAGTTTTGGAAAGTTTTCCCTAATTGTTCCTTTGATCATTGCAATGATCTGTTTGCTCTGTGTCTTTCTTTCAACATTCCTATCATTTGTAGGCTACACTTGTCACCTCTGGCTTCTGTATCTCTCCCTACCTTTCGTCTTTAACACATTTCCCTGCAGTCTGAAGAGCTTTCAAAAATATATCTCCTGATGATGCCTGGGTGGCTCAGTCAGTTAAGCTTCTGCTCATGATTTCCAGGTCCTGGGATGGAGCTCTGGGTCAGGCTTCCTGCTTAGCAGGGTGTCTGCTTCTCCCTGTGCCCCTCCCTCCTGCTCATGCGTGTGCTCTCTCTCACTCTCTCTCAGATAAATAAAATCTTAAAAAAAAAATAAAATAAAATCTCCTGTTCCTCATGACATTTTCTACAGTATAGACTCCATTTTCCAGGCTTCCAATCAACAATCCTAGTTGTGACTTTCATTTTGTTTACTTTCTCTCACCCCAGACAGTTTAAGAAATGATCTCCTCTCTTTGTCTTATTCAGGATGAATTATCTCCTAAATTTTGCTTGTTTGTTGCAAGGTCTATTTCAGGAGAACTTTCTTCTGAACTTCCAACACTTGACTTTCCTTCCCTGGGGCTACAAAACTTTTCCCCCAGCCAGTTCTTCGTTTGGGGAAAGTTCCATGGGTGTTTGGACAGTCTCAATCTTTCTCGGGTTCTGGTTGGGACAAGTAGAGTTTTGGGTTTTGTGGGGTTTTTTTTCCAATATGTATACATTCTTACTTTCTTAAACCCTGTGCTCACAGAGAACATGGAAATCCTAGGGTGATGAAGTTAAGCTTGAGGAGTGCCAGAATATACTACCCCAAGATTACCTTGGACAAAAGGTTCTTCAAAAGCAAGGAGGAAATTCTAGTCTTTCCTTTTCTTTCTGAAAATGAGAGATTAAAAACTCCCATGTGAAAAATACCCTCACTGTACTAGGGGAAATAAAACAAAAATATTTTTAATGGAGAATCATACAGAGAAAATTCTGTATCAACAGACCATGTTAGAATAGCTCGTACCTTCCTTTAGCCTCCCCACATAATTTACTTTTCCCCAATTGCCTCTCTTTGTTCAACCTAGTACAAATACAATTAGGTTTTGCCATTTCACTGGGTCTTCATTTCCTTAAGAGGACTCCCTTGTCACATAAAACTTGTATTAAGTACATCTACATGCTTTTCTCCTGTTTATCTGTCTTACATCAATTCAATTCTCAGGTCCAGCCAAAAATACCTAAGAAAGTAAGAGAGTAGATGTAAAATTTTGCTGCCCCTATAAGCTAAAAGTTCCATATTTGAATGCCCATAAGGTCAGGCAGGGAGTTGAAAAGAAGGAAGCAGAGGAACATAGTCCTGACCAAAGGGGCCGCTGCTCGGCTCTGGTCAGGAATCTGGATGTTTCAGCAACAAATCCACACGCTTATGCATTAATGACTAATCTGGAACTTTTTACAAACATGGTCCAAGCCATGCAAAACATATATGTGGGCTAGAGCCAGCCTAGGGGCTGCTCACTAACACCCTCTGTGCCGACAAACCCTGCAAGACTAGATTTTTCTTTCTTTTTTTAAAAATTAATAATTTATTTTATTTTTTTCAGTGTTCCAAGATTCATTTTTTATGCACCACACCCAGTGCTCCATGCAATACATGCCCTCCTTAATAGCCACCACCAGGCTCTCCCATCCCCCACCCCACTCCCTTCCAAAACCCTCAGTTTGTTTCTCAGAGTCCAAAGTCTCTCATGCTTCGTCTCTCTCTCTGATTTACCCCGATTTTTCTTAAGCAGACCCATAGAGGCTCTCCCCTCACACCTCAGGGACAAACACACTCACTTAGCAGGAATTCTGAGAAGTGGCTCCGTGCACCAAATGTAGGACGCGGGAGTTGGGGAGTAACACCTTTGCGGTCCCTCCCGCCCTGAGATCTAAATTTCCTTGACCTTGTCACTCCACTTGAGAATCTCCTACCTGCATCCATGACCACTTACTGAAGTCGTCCTCATCCCCAGCCCCCCGCTTAGCTTTGGGACCAATGTTGTTATTCCTGTTTTTATCTTTCCTTCTACAAGCCATTTCTCTGCCATTTTCCTTTTAATTCTCTTATTATTTTCCACTCTGGCTGTTGTAGTAACAGGTACTCAGTGTAAAATTTACCTATGCAATATTTTATATTTTTTATATCAAGCCTTCAAAATTGCCTCCTTGAGAATTTTCTGTTTTTCCTGGCACGGCCTAGAATTGGCTTTTCAATCAATATTTATTAAAGAAAGAAGTCGTCTTCTGCTCGTTGGGAGAATATAAACAACTTCCCAGTTATCCGTGTTCCATATATCAAGGATGGAGATTTCCACATCCCCTTTCCCATCAGATGGGCATGTGAGCTCCTATTCCCCATCTGCCACCCGCCGCCGTGAAACCGCACTTCCTGCGGTTACCAACTGTCTCTGGCGCCACCTGCTGGCTACTCAGTGCATCCATCAGACACCGTAAATACAAAGCTGAAGTCCCTAAGGTAAACCAGAAGCCATCTGCCTTGAGGCTCAGAAACATGCCTTTAAGACCAACTTTCAAAGTTCTTCCCAAGAAAATCTTTCGGCTTATTCTTCCTGCGCTTTCTGGGGTCAAAACTTGTGTTTGTTGTGGTTGTTTTTTTTAACGAATGCATAGTGTCTGTTGTGGATGGTAGGAAGATCACACAGCCTTCCCCATCTAATGAGAGCCGCCCATGCCGTGTGCCCTACATGACCTCCAGAAATGGAAGGTGCTGGTATCGTAAGGGCAGAGGCCAGAGTCCTCTTCCTCACAGACCCACCGCTCAGCCACGTGGCCTTGATAAAAAGCACTTCTTCCTGCCGTGCCTTTAGTGAGTGCTAGCTCAGGACAGTCAACTCCTCTCCAGCTCTGAAAAAGTCCTGTAAAGCTGTGAGCACAGGCAGCCCTCCTTGTATGGCACATCACAGATATCCCACTGTTACAAGTCGAAGGTGTGTCGCAAACCTTGCATGGAGCAAGTCTATTGGCTCCATTTCTCCCACAGCATTTGCTCACTTCCTGTCTCTGCATCAAATTGGGGTAATTCTCACAATATTTTAAACCTTTTTATTATGATAACTAAACTTTTTTATTATGATCATATTCATCATGGTGCTCTGTGATCTGTGGCTACACCTCACTGAAAAAGGTTTTTTAATTTTAATTTTTTAATTAATATATATATTTGACATATGCTATGGCACACTTAATTGACTATAGTATAGGGTAAACATATGCCCTAGGAAACCAAATAATTCATTTGACTTGTTTGTTAAGGTATTCACTCTTTCCCAGTGATCTGGAACTGCACCTTGGTATCTCCAAGGGGCACCTATTTGGGTCAGGCTTTCCAGGCACCATCTAAACTCATGGTGTCCAGTATGAAGCTACTAGCCATGTGTGACTACTGAGAACTTGAAATGTAGCTAATCTAATCTGAGATGTGATATAAATATAGAATATATACTGAATTTCAGAAGACAGTATGAAAAAAGAATATTAAAATATCGCACTCATATTTTTATATTGACTACAAGTTGTTATGATAACATTTTGATTAGTTAAGTTAAATAAAATGTTACTAAAATTCATCCCTTCCTTTCCTTCTTAATTTCTATTGTGACACTAAATATTTTAAATTGCATACATGATTCATGTTGTATTTCCACCGAATAGCACAGCTCTAAACAGCTGAATGTTTAAAACACAACTTTATCTTATATATCAGCAGCAGAAAAAGTAATTCAATATTCAGGATCTTTTTTATTTGTGTATTTTCTCCTTTTTTGTATGAATCTCGATGCTAAATAAAAATACCTGGGTCTTCCGCTCGGAGGATGGTCACTTTTGTCTGTCAGTCCCTGTAAATCTTGAAGATGGGCCTCCTGGCAGCTACAGCCAGCCTTCCTGGGAAATCTTCTGAAATCTTCTCTAGAAGGCATCTTAAAGAGGTGCTGTGGTTCAGGAATACAGATAGAGGAAGTCAGCAGCAATTCAAGAAGAACTATAAATAACCCATACACTTATGAAAATGTTCTCTCATGCTGATAATCAAAGAAATAGAAATAAAACATGAGATCTCATTTTTAGTCCAACAGGACAGACTTTTCAAAAATTACAGTCAGAGTGAGCAAGGGTATATGGAAATCAGTATATTTATTCCCTTCCTGGAAGAACTGAAGTTTACACAGCCTTTCTAGAGGGTATTAGCAATACGGAAAAACTGCCTTTAAACTGCGCATGAAATTCTGTCATGTGGTGTTATATCTCAATCTTTAAAAGGCAGGTCATAAAATGGCATGTGTAATAGGACTTCAATATCAAAGTGTATACACATATAATTCTAACAACTGGGCCTTGAAAATGAAAAAGACCAGAGCAAACTCCAAGTCCACCTCTCAGGATTTCATCTAAGGCAATCACCATTGCTGTGTTCACTAACTTTTCTGCAGGGACATTCATTATTTTGAGAATTATAACAAAAATAACATCAAACCAAGGGATTTTTTAAATTAAGTAACTTGGAAAAAATAAAAATTTGCCATTAAAAGTTGTACAACAAATTATTTAATGATAAATTCTTCCTCCCCTTCCTCCATCCATACTCTTCAAATCAGCATATGTGACCTCTTTACGGTGAAGCCAACCATGTCACTCTCCTGTTTAAAATGTTCACTGTCAGGTCACCTGGGGGCTCAGTCAGTTAAGAAACCAATTCTTGATTTCAGCTCAGGTCTTGATCTTGGGGTCATGAGATGGAGCCCTGGAGGGGCTCTATGCTCAGCAGGGAATCTGCTTGAGATTCTCTCTCCCTCTCCCTCTACCCCTAACCCAGAAGAAAAGAAGAAAGAAAGAAAGAAAGAAAGAAAGAAAGAAAGAAAGAAAGAAAGAAAGAAAGAAAGAAAGAAAAAAGAAAGATCTGAAGGAGAAAAAATAAACCCTTCACTGTCTTTACTGGGTAATAGGATGAAGCCCTTAGTCCATATATGGCCCTGGGATCTGGGCCTGCCTCCCTCTCAAGCTTCATTTCCTCAAAGGCTCATCCTCCTTGCTCACCTCCTACTGTCCACAGGGCCCCTCTTTCAGCCCCACAGGCCTGAAAATCTCTTGCTGGCTCTCGGTCTTCCTTCATATCACTTTGATAGGATACTGGCAGGGCCCCACTCATTTTCTGGCGAAGTCCTCCTCAATCTAGAGGGCTCATATTAAGTGCCACTTCCCTGGAAAACCATCCCCTAAACCTCAATCTAAATTAGGTCATCTGGCTTCCCAGCATCTGTCTTTTCCTCCCCGTGGCTTACCAGTCTTTGACTCTACACTGATTACAACGAGTATTTGTGGAATGCTCGTCTCCCCACCTCCCTGCAGGATGTTGCTCATAACTGACATATGCAGGAGCTGTCCCATAACTGCATGCTGAACAAATGAATGATATTGTAATTCACAAATGTCAGGTTAGACTAAAAGAAGTCAGACACAGAAAGACAGATACAGTATGATCTCACTTATATCTGGAATCTAAAAAAGAAAAAAAAAACCAAACTCATAGTTACAGAAAACAGATTGATAGAAGCAAGGGGGGAACAGAGAGGGGGACTGGTGAATGGGTGAAGCTAGTCAAAATAAAATAAATAAGCCCTAGAGATGTAAGCAAGGGGACTACAGCTAATAACCTTGCCCTGTATATTTGAAAGTTGCTAAGAGAAGTAGATTTTTTTTCTTTTTTCAAAGATTTTATTATTTATTTATTTGTGAGAGAGTGAGATAGAGCATGAAAGGGGAGAGGTCAGAGGGAGAAGCAGACTCCCCGCGGAGCTAGGAGCCTGTAGCAGGACTCGATCCAGGCACTCCAGGGTCATAGCCTGAGCTGAAGGCAGTGGCCAACCAACTGAGCCACCCAGGCGCCGGAGAAGTAGATCTTAAAAGATCTCATCACAAGGGTAAAGTAATTATAACTATGTGAGGTAACAGAGGTCCACTCCATGTATTGTGCTGGCCATTTCACGATAAATAAAATATTAAATCATTGTGTGCTACACCTGAAATTCTGTCATGTGGTGTTATATCTCAATCTTTAAAAGGCAGGTCATAAAATGGCATGTGTAATAGGACTTCAATATCAAAGTGTATACACATATAATTCTAACAACTGGGCCTTGAAAATGAAAAAGACCAGAGCAAACTCCAAGCTGTTAATGGCAGTCTCTGTGTCATGACGTCGCTTTCCTTCTTTCATTCTGATTTTCTATAGGGAACATGGCTAACTTTCAAGATCAAGAGAACATTTGTTTCAAAAATATTAATAACAATAAGAGCCCTGGGTTTGAGTCTCCACTCTTAACAAAAGTCTGACCCTGGAAAACCTCAGTCAGGTCTTCACAGCCTGTTCACTAGAAATGGTAGTGAGGACACCTGCCCCATCTGTAGAAGTGAGAGGACAATGTACTTGGGAAGTTTTGCACGTAGTGCAGTAATTCCTCTGGATGCTTAGGTGTGAGATGGACCCACTGGGTAGGGTGATGGGCATTTGCCCAATGGGTGTGTAATTTGCAAATACCACATGGAGATGACATTTGCCTGGCACATGGACAGCTGTCACCACACAGAGAGGTAAGGCTTGTGCAAAAGCAGGAGAGCCACTATGGGGAGAGAAGTGGGAGGAATGTTGCAGACAAAATGCAGATGAAACAGCACCGGCTCCCAGCAGATGTGAGAAGGTTGCAAATGCAAGCATGAAGTTATTGGGAGAGACGGCATTTTTTGTACTGAATAACTCAACTTGGTGGGCTCTTTCTGTGGTCTCTTGGTAAATGTCCAATGATTATGGGCATCCTTTCAGGGTTCTTTCTCTTCAATCTTTTGCTTGTTGACTACAACTTCAGAAAAGAGCTGCTCTGGGCCTGATGGAAGACAACAGCTTATTCAACTTATTCCATAAATATTTATTGAGCATTTGTAATTGGTGAGGTGCTATGGTAGGAGCAGAGGATAAAGTGGATGAACAAGGCACTGTCCCTCCTTTCAAATAGCACACCATCTATTCATTATGATCTCCCAATCATAAGTTCCCTTGACCTCCCCTCGTCCTGCCCACTTCCTGCCTCCTTGCTCTGTGTCCCCACCACCCCATTTTAGCCTTTATCCCACTGGACTGTCCTCATGCACTCTGGAGCCCAGCTCAGTTAGCCTGTAACCTCCTTAAGGACACACCATTCAGAGCCAACAGCTACAGCACTGGTCTGTTAGATAATGGTGCTCACTGAATCAGCAAGTGAACAAGTGACTTAATTGCCTGAATAATTTCATAAACAAATGCCAATAAAACAGGGAAGATTATCTAGAAAGTAAATGTTCAGCGAGGCTTCATGCTTCGCAAACTGAATAGCAATGTGTGTCACTTCGCACGTGTGTTCTTTCTCCAAGAAATAGACTGGACGTGAAAGGGAACAGGGACAGGAAATAGGGAGCTGTTTCTTCAAAGCTCTCTCTGATCCAAATGTGTCTCCGATCCAGGTGCTTCAGTGCCCCCCGGAGAAGCCCACAGCTCACAGGGTCCAACAGACTGAGTTCTTTCTAAGAAAAGACATTACATTTATGGCAGGTTACCAAAGACATAGGTCATTCCTACCCCTGCCCATGATCCCCCCTGTTATCTTATCACAAGGTATAAAACTGGACAAAAATATGTGATAGCTTGTATACCCAAATGGTGAGGACCACATTCTGAGAAACACGGGGAGGAGCTGGAGACAATTAACTCAGAAGAAAAAAGTTCAGGGAGGATGTAATAGCTGATTTCAAACATCAGAATGACCAAGGTTAGAAAATAAATATTTTTTCCTTAATGCTTCCCAAGGTCAAAGCTAGGTCTCCCACAGGTGGGTATTAGAAAGAGGAGTATTCCTGGCTCAACATAAGAGGCACAAGTCAGGAAATCACTATAAAGGACACAAGTTTGCAACTTAAAGTCAAAGGCAAAGGCAGTAACAAAAAGCCTTTGAAAGACTGCTTTTCAAGTTTACAAATACAATGCTGGATATGCATGCTAAGGTTGCTTCACTGAATCATTTAGTTCCCTTCTACTAGGAAAGAATGCCAAAGCTAACATCCTGCAAGTACTCTTCTTAAATTGATGGACTCCTGGCCCTTTGAATGGGCCTTGGCTTTTCGGCAACTTGCCCCGTTCCTAACAGCTTTAGATACTTTGAGTGCACTTTTGACCTATTCAAGTCCATGAGGCTCAGCTAACATCTCTATAATGAAATGTCCATGGATCGCTATGGGCCACAATTATCCCTCCGTTCTTCAAAACTCACCGCCGGGGTCCCTCTGCTTTGACCTCTTTGGACTTGTCATTTCAGCTGTTCGAGTATTTGTTTTGCCCTCTGGTTAGATTCTAGTCTCCCTTTTTTTTTTCTTTTAAGATTTTATTTATTTCTTTGACAGAGAGAAACACAGTGAGAAAGGGAACACAAGCAGGGGGAGTGAAAGAGGGAGAAGCAGGCTTCCCGCCAAGGAGGCAGCCCAATGTGGGGCTCGATCCCGGGTCTCCGGGATCATGACCCGAGCCGAAGGCAGTCGCTCAACCAACTGAGCCACCCAGGCGCCCCAAATTCTAGTCTCCTTAAAGGAAGACGCTATATGCTTTTAATCCACAGGGACTACTTCATTTCTCACATTTAACAGACCCTCAGTAAATGTCCACAGATCCGGAGCTGCTGGATTCAAGCCAGAGAATGGAGGGAACCCATTCTGTCAAGGTCTTGGAAAACATCTGTGTTTTTTCGGCACAGCATTTGCCATCCATCATAGGGGAGATTGAAACAGAAAGAAGTCAAGCAAAGTACAAGGTCATTTGCAGGAGCCCCAGCAACTCCGTTCTCCAAGGTTGGAACGTTCTCTCCCTCTCTCCAAACAGCAGACCAGATGGTCTCCTAAATCTTGGCTTTCATGGTTTAACTCTAATTACAATGTTAGTTAGCAATGAGCTCGGTGATTCAAAATCACTAGTAGATTTTTTCCAGGCAGTCGAGCTTTTTTTCTGCTCTCACTACCAACAGGGCGGCTTTGTCATCAGCCTTGCTTTTGCCTCCTGTATTATAATTGCCTTGCTGTTTAGAAAATGAAATGAGCTCAAGACTACCCAACCTAGCTGAAAAGAGCAAGCGCTCCAGGAGACAGGAGGTAGCCGCAACCAGATGGTTGAGTAGCCTGTGATGATATTACAGTCAAATTGGGAGACACAAATCAGGGAATGCTCCTCAGTTGTGCAAATGCCACACATCAGGTGTGGGACTCCGAGACATATGTGTGCTTGCCTAGTCGCCTTGTGAATGTGGGTGGGAAGAAACCCTTACAAGTGAGTCCCCAGAACTATAAATGTTGGAAAGAACTTTTCAAGGTCATCTAATCCAGACCTTTTCAAATACACAACTGCCCCATCAAAAGGGCTCACCCAATTTCTGTTTCAAACTTTCCCTAAAGGAAACTCATAACCTGGAGAGATGGTCCATTTTGGGAGTTGTTATCAGAGTTTGTTTTACCTAATATGCTCAGCTCCTTATTTCACTCTCACTTACTGGTTATACTCTCTGGCTTTATATATATATGTGCATATTTATATATATTTATATAAATACAATAATATAAATATATATTCACATATTTAATATATATTTATATAACTATGTGTATATTATATATGTGTATTATACAGTTATGTATATGTATATTTTAGATATATGTATATATAATAATGTATGTAACTTATAACTGGTTATACATAATTTACTTGTTATCCTCGCTGGAGTTGAGCAGAAACAAAAGGGCCTCCTCATCCATCAGATAAACCTTTTCAAATAATTAAAGAAGCCCTCAAATTCGCCCCAAATCTTTATTTCTTTAAATATCCCCCAAGTACTTAACTACTCACTACTTGATTTAATCTCAAATGTTTGCCCTTGTCCTGCCCACATCTTTCCCTTGTGGAATCTGTTCCCACCAGAGCCCTGCTGCGGTGGCTTGATCGGGTTCTATACAACGGGACCCTACCCCCTGGTCATATTTAATTGGTCCAGGGGTGGACACCTTGCATAAGCACAGCAACCAATCAGCATCCTGCATTATCAGTCTGGCAGGAAAAGATGAGCTGGGCCAATGTGGTTACCTTCCTGGAAACTGGGACCCTGGCAGCTGAGAGATTGTTGTCATTCACCTGTGGGCTGTCAAGCTGGATGGTTCTGCAGTCAGGGAAGGAGTGACCATTGGAGGCCAGGAGCAGGATGACTTAGCAAAGGAAGGAAACATCTTAGGAAAGACAGGATATTGGGACAGAAGCAGAGAGCGAAGCAGAAGCCCTAGCAAGGAAGATTAAGATGAGATAAAGACTGTTCCTACCTGTCTCAAGACTTGAGCTGTAGCTTTTCTGGGATCTCAGGTCTCTTCAGCCTTTCAATAAAAGGTGAGGAAGACTAAGAGAATCTCTATTCCTTGCAACCCTAGGATGCAGGGCTGGAAACTCTCTTTTATCATGGCTCTCCTCTTGAGGGGCAGTCATATATTTCCAGGCTATTCCAGGTACAGACTTTTTCAATTGGGTTTCCCGTATGTGTGTGTGTGTGTGTGTGTATATGTGCACATATATGATAGATACCATGTGCATTATAAAGTCTGTCCACATGAAACAGGTTAGAAATGATAGCATGTGACGACAACAACACAAACACTGATTGTGTGCTCACTGCCTACACAGCACAGTACTGGATACAAAGCTGTAGTAGCAACACTCAAGGAGGTAGAATGCCCAGTAGTAAGCACGTCACATAAAACGGCAAATTGTCATGCTACAGTTAAAGACATGGGGGAGAGCTTTTATTTTTTCTTTCATTTCTTTGTGTACTATCAGATTTTCCAAAAAAATTCATGTATGGTTTTTGATCTCAAGAAAAATTATCTGATGTAGTGAAAAGAAGGGCCACATGCACCCCAGTGTTCACAGCAGCAATGGCCACAATAGGCAAGCTGTGGAAGGAGCCGAGATGCCCCTCAACAGATGTGGTCCATATATACAATGGCATATTACTCAGCTATCAGAAAGGATGAATACCCAACATTTGCATCAACATGGATAGAACTGGAGGAGATTATGCTGAGTGAAATAAGTCAAGCAAAAAAAAAAGACAATTATCATACAGTTTCACTTATTTGTGGAACACAAGGAATAATATGGAGGACATTAGGAGAAGGAAGGGGAAAATGAAGGGGGGGATATCAGAGGAGGAAATGAACCATGAAAGAATGTGGACTCCAGGAAACAAACTGAGAGTTTTAGAGGAGTGAGAAGTGGGGGGATGCATTGGTTTGCTGATGGATATTAAGGAGGGCCCATATTGTATGGAATACTGGATGTCATATGCAAAAAATGAACCACGGAACACTATATCAAAAATTAATGATGCACAATATGGTGACTAACATAACATAATAAAAAATTTTTTTTCTTTAAATTATCTGAGTGGGGCACCTGGATAGCTCAGTCTGTTAAGTATCTGCCTTCAGCTCAGGTCATGATCACAGGGCCCTAGGACTGAGCCCCACACCAGACTTCCTGCTCAGTGGGAAGCTTGCTTCTCCCTCACCCTCTGCCTACCACTCTGCCGACTTGTGCTCTATCTCTCTGTCAAATAAATTAATTAAACCTTTTTAAAAAATTATCTGTTCATAGAAATTACAGATCCTTTTTGCCTTCCATTTACTTTTGAATATGAAAAAAATCTTTGGATTTTTTAATCAGCGAGAAAATAAGATAAAGGAGAAATTTAAGATAAAATATGGACATGAACAGATCTGGAAATACAGAGGAGAGAAAAATCCCTGATTGGGGAGAACCAAGAAGATGGGGTGATAATGCCAGTTCAGCAGTGCTATAATGGATGGAAAAATAAAAAATAAAATAAGATAAAACCTTCTCCTATGTGAGGAGAAGATCCTCCAGGGAGATACAAAAGAAATAGCTAGGGCAGAAGGTGTGATACAGGTGGTATGTTTCGGGTGAGCAATCCAGCATGACTGAACAGTGACTGTAGGGCAAGGAACACCACAAAGATTGTTTGGTCCCATTTTTGGAAGGTCTTGAATGCCCAGCAAAGGAGAGACATGGCCAGAGTTTTGCTTAAGAGCAAAGGGAATGGAAATGAAGAGAAAGAGCTTAGAGGCAGGGTCAGCATTGAGGAGTCATTGCAATACCATTTGCCAAAAAGTGACCTTTTGTTCATGCTAAGCTGTCAACATGAAAGTTATGTTGTATGATGAGCATGTCTGGAATCACCTTGAAATGTGTTTCAACTCTACATCTCTTTTTTATCCATTTCATTTATCTTAAGCTAACTGTGGCATCCAGATTGCTTTATGGCAAAATTGAACTCAAGTACTTCTGTCTTTTCCTTATGGGATGCAGGGAAGCATGGGAGGGCTAGTGTGAGAAGCCAATCACCAAATAAGTCTGTGAAGATGAAGGTGAGAGTAGGATCAAAATGCAGACGACATCAAATAGTTTGACCAGGGAGATGGAAATGGCGGCCATGTGTCAGAACTTCAAAGAGGTTCTCCAGCTTAAGCTTGTTCCATGTGGTTGGGTTGTGAATACTACACTGTTCCCTGAACCAAGAGTTTTGCAATATTGCTACATGGCTTTGATCGACCAAAAAAAAAATGTACTTGCATGGCTTTACAGAAAATTTAGGAATCAAAGTTCAGCCTCATCCAGCCTGGAACCCAGACCTAGCACCAACAGAGACCACATTTTTTTTTTCTAATTCTTGGCAACTTTCTATTCACTTGGATGGCAGTTTGAGGCATTCAGTGAGGTCGTAACACCCTATCTGACAGTCTTTCCCTTCAGATTCAAAGACTACTTACAGAAAGGTGAGCCACAGTCACTAAAAGGGATCAACCTTATTTCACCGAACAATCTTGCTGTTTTATCACTCAATAAATTGTTCCCCTGCAGTAACAAATGCTTGAGAACTTTACTGCCCACATAGCCATCATGAAGCAGAGCTAAGAGAGGCAAGAAATTAGGAGATGCGCATTGGGATAGGAAGAGAAGGCACTTGACAGGTAGGAATTACAATATCTGATGACTTAGTATAGAGATTGAGAGAGAGAAAAAAACCAAAGATGGTTCCTTTCCTCAGTCAACAATGATGCAAGTGTGCCCACTATATCCTCCGCATTGCCCTGGGTGTGGAGGTTACAGATGTCCCCTTGTTGCTCGCTCTCTGTAACCATGACAGACAGGTAAGTAGGAAATCACAACAAAGTGGGCAGAACAAGATGATGCTGTGGAGACAGCTAGCAGAGAACTCTAACAGAGCCAAAGAGCATCAGAAAAGATTTCCAAGTGAAATCGATAAGGGTGAGATCTAAGAGGAACTGTATAAAAGTAAGGTGTGTGAATGGAAAATCACAGATTGAAGGCAGGTACCTTGAGTCAGATGTTACAGATTCAAATCCTGGCTCTGACATTGGCCAGTGGTGTGACAAGTTACTAATTCACTTTGTGTTTCGTTGTCCTTATATATTAAGTGGACATAATAATTCCTTCCTTGTAGAACTGTGGTAAGGACCAAATTAAATAAATTAACAAAGCTACTGGCACATGGTAAGTGCTCAGTGAATGGTAACATTATTTCTGAGAAGAAACAGCATGTGCTAATGCTATAAGGTATGAAAGAACATGATAATAAATTCAAGGGAAGTTAGATCAGTGTTGCCGGAGCAAACAATGTGTGTCAGAGGAACCGGAAATGCTGAGCGTAGAGGAAGAAGCAAAGGTAACATGGCAGAGGCTCTTCTAATATTACCCAGATGGCCAATAGGATGCACAGTAATGTTACTCAACAAGACACAGACTTAGCGAGAAATCCAGAGCATTCTTCAGGTTACTATAGTCTGGAGATTACATGACAACGATTTTATAACTGCTTCCTTGAGGAGCATGCATTTCCCTGAGAGGAAAACAATGGAGATAAGACTAAACTAAGAACTGTAAATGCCGGGGCGCCTGGGTGGCTCAGTTGGTTAAGCGACTGCCTTCAGCTCAGGTCATGATCCCGGAGACCCAGGATCGAGTCCCACATCAGGCTCCCTCTTCGGCGGGAAGCCTGCTTCTCCCTCTCTCACTCCCCCTGCTTGTGTTCCCTCTCTGGCTGTTTTTCTCTCTGTCAAAGAAATAAATAAAATCTTTAAAAAAAAAAAAAAAAAAGATCTGTAAATGCCAAGTCAGTGAGGTCAGTGAGTGGGAAGCAGCCAGGGAGTCAGGACTGGTAGGGGGAAAAAAAGGTAGCCAAGCCCTTGTACTTAAGCTCTCAGAGAAGGAATTGGGCCCATTTGAATAATGTGGCAGAAGGAAAAGTTACCTTATCAAGACTGTTTCTGACCTGGCAACTTATCCACATGTGACAAAATCACTCCCTTTGTCCATGTCTTAGTAAACAGGGGAGTGGCCTAGCTTGGTCCTTTTCAAGCTAGGAACCACAGACACCTAGGGATCCATGAAGAAGCTAAGAGAGGTTCACACTTTTTTAAAGATCCCAAGGCAATGCTACTTCTTTCAAAGTCCCCGTAGGCATGGTACATCTTTAACTGATTCATAAGCAAAAAACATTTGTTTCTTCCAAAAATTGGAAAACATATAACAAAAGGGGAACTGATAGTGAAGAAGTTTGACAACACTGGACCAAGTGGCTCCAAAAGCCCATTCCAGCTCTGTCATTCCAGAATCCTACTTTCACCTACAGTCAAATATCTGGCCTCTAAAGGTCTATGTCCTTGAGGTTAAAAACATGGGATTCAGAGTCAGTCAGACCTGGGTTCAAATTCCAGCTCTGGCTCTTGCTAGATGAATGCCCATAGCCAAATTACTTAACCTCCACAAATCACAGTTTTATAATAACTGAATGGAAATTAAAATAACACTTTCCTGACAAAGTTGCTGGAAGGAATGGAATAATACAAACTTTAGTCACTGGCCTACTCCTTCCCAATCTTTGCATTATCTGCATAAAACCTGAAATATTAGTCAGGTAATGTTTTTCCTTAATCAACTTGTTTTCACTTAATGAATATACTGTAACAGGAAACTTTAAATTGCTACCATAAACAGAAAACCAGTATCACCATAAACTAATAGTAACTATAAGAATAATATCAGTAAAAACCATATTGAAAACTTTGCCTCAGTAAATAACAATTAAATTTTTGTTAAATTCTAGCTAAGTACTATTTCCTGCTGAAGGTTCTGGGCCTGAGGCTGTCCTCTCTTCATTCAAATGGAGATTAGCATGCATAAGAATAGAGTTAAAAACACAGCAGCATCAGAAAACTCCAAAGAGAATTAAAAAGGAAACTTTCTATGTGATTCAGTGTTATTCAATGCTTCAGCTAGGGAATTCCTAAAATAATCTCTCCTAACACATACGCCACATTCGAGGTACACTGAGATGATGCATTCAGAAGTCTACTCACTAGGCTTGTCATGAAGAAACTGGATTAGTGTTCATTTCATCGCTCTTATTAGCAGAACCAAGCCACTAGGCGCTGACTCAAGTCCCTGCCCACTCCACCCCACCCCACACTGGACACAGCCTGGCCACAACCCTGCGGAAGCCTCAATGAGGGGTAAGTCCATTCATTCCTCCTGTCTTTCAAGGTCACTTAGTTTCTCCTCCAGCCTACATCTTTCATTTACCCCTTTCTGTGCACTTCCATGAGGATTGCCGGCAATATAAACCTGGTTCTTTTACCAAACTACCCTGCCTCCTTATCCTTGAAGATTCAGCTGGAAATACTGCTCTGAAAAGACTTTCCTGGCCTCCAACCCTGTGCCAGACTGCGGCAACAGCCCTCTTGACTGTGCTGGTGTATAAACTTCTGTTGGAATAAGAACCTTACTATTTTGCAGGGTCCTGTTTGTGTCTGTCTCCACCATTCCATCATAAATTCTGGAAGCCAGGCACTGTGTTTAGTTCACCTTTGTGTTACTTAGCTTATAATAGATGCTGAATTCGGTTTTCATACATGGATAGAAGAAGGGATGGATGGATGGATGATGGAAGGGAAGAAAAGAAGAAAAAAGGGAGGGAAGGTGGAAGGGAGGGAGGTAAGGGGGCACAGTGGGTCTGACAATGATGGATCATTGTTTCTGACTTTCTGATTTCCTACAACAGAAGAAAAACCAGGTAATTCAGTCAGAGTTGGCTTAATTCCCTCCTGTCCAATTTCTGTACATCCCCTTCACACTCCACCCATGGCATTTTCCTCGTCTTACAAATACCTAAGGACTATAGCCTTCACAGAAACTACCTTGGCTCCCTGCCAGAAAACAAACAAGCTTAAGAATAAAGAAAAATAAATAAATAACAACAGTGACATCTCATACTTTGAGATCTGGGAAATGAATTCCAAATGGGAGCTGAACTCAAAACCAAATGTTTGGCTTTCAGTGACAACCAGCTACTTGGCTGAAAGCCTCAGCCCCCTCCTGAGACCACTTAGAAAATGTTGGCCCAGAGCTCTTCCTGAGAACTGCTGTCTCCCCTACTACACCTTTCTTAGGCAAGGAAGAAATTACTGCCAAGAGAAAACAATCAAACTTTCCTACCAACTTCCTCAAGGCTGTTGTTTGTGGTTGATCTTTTTCTACCTTGGGAATTTTCCAAATAGTTCTTCAGCAATTAGACTGTGTTTGGAAAAAGTCAACTCAAATCGGCAGATTAACACCTCTCTCTCTCTCTCTCTCTCTCTCTCTCTCTTTCTCTCTGTCCCCCTCACGCATGCACACATGCACACGCACACACGTATGCACACAAACCAGAAATCAAACTATTAATTTGGTGATTCGGTGCTGTGCAGATTGCCCAGGAATTTATGTTTGACAGTGTGTAACTACTTACACACCCTGACCCTGGGAACACCAATGAGCTTTCACGAAGTGGATGAAATTGAGAAGAGGGACTGAGGAAGCTCTGAGGCGTGCCAGGAGGAGACACTGGGGAAAATACACACAGTAAAAGAAAACATTTCCCATGTATTTGACTCAGCTAGACTAAACTTCCAGAAAATTGTTAACAATGCTGTTCCTGAACAAAATCATGGAGTTATTTATCTGCTCCCATCTTCTCTTTAAGAACTTCTCAGACCATACGTTGAAAAGCCAAGTTCACGGCCTTAGTTCTCATGTCCAAGGCTACCATGTTTGGCCTTAGCTCTTTTCTTTCCACTGATGCCCCTAGTGGCAAGGTATCCATGACAATGCAGGCAGGCCCGCCCGTCCTGACTACTAGGTTCCAGTCTTACCTCAGTCTTAGAGAAGCACTGAGCTCTAACTAGACACAACTAGTCCAGTGCAGACCTAGAGAGTCACAGAGCTCAGATGAGGGGCAGACTTACCTACCGGATACACACAGATTGGGGAGCAGTAGGGATCCAAGCTCAACTGTGCAAAGTACTGCACATCTCTGAGCTTGAATTCCTCATCTATAGGGATGTCACCTGTCTTAAAGGATTAAATATGACGATTAAATTGAGTGATGCTACATATACAATGCACAAGGTCTCTTATTAAGTAGGTGCTCAGCAAATACTGTTGAATGTTAAAAGAATGATGGATTCCCTTGTTCAGACTCCTGGTTAAAGAAATCCAGGCAGATCCTGGAGTCTCCAAGGACAGCTTGCTCAGTCCCCAGATCCCATAAACAACTCCTCCTTGCTCCTACTCCCTGAACTCCAGGACATAGGTCCTGGGCCTGTGTTTAGAGGCACACAGGGGAGGGCAGGCAGGAGCAACAGTTAGCCCTGGGCAGGAATTAAAGGGGAGCATTATCTTTAGAGAATTTAAAACCAATAAAAGTCAGTCTGATTTTATTATCACCGTGCACCAGTGATTCTAAACAGTGTCAGAGATGAAATACTCCTCCCCAGCCCCATCACCCACCTGTATCACTAAAGGATTACCCACATTTTGGCTCAGTCTTTGGCTGTCTTCACATTCCATCTGGATGGGTCAGATGGATTCATCTAGGCTCCTGGATTCACCCAGGGACCAGAGATACTCTTAAATCTTTGTCTGAATCTCTCTATCTTTAAACCTTTTGGTTTCAAACCATCTTCAGAAGAATACAGTGTGTATTCAGAATAAGAGACAATGTTACTCTAGGCCAGCAAGTATGTAAACAGGCCCAGACAGAATGACAGGGGCGATTATCAGACAGAACTTTGTTTTCTCTTTTACGGCCGCTTGTTTGGTGTTACTCAGTAGGTCTATTTCCTTGAAAATTGAAACCTGATGCCTCTAGCTGGTTTTTATATGTAGTTGGGGGGGGGGGGTCAGGAAGGAGAGTCATGTGACTAAGCTGGAGGGGTTATCTAGTTCACCTCTTTTAAATGAGGGTACTGGGTGCCTGGGTGGCTCAGTCCTTAAACATCTGCCTTCAGTTCAGGTCATGATCCCAGGGTCCTGGGATCAAGCCCCACATCTGACTCCCTGTTAGGCGGGAAGCCTGCTTCTCCCCACACCCCCTGCTTTTGCTCCCTCTCTCACTCTGTCTCTTTCAAATAAATAAATAAATCTTTTAAAAATAAAAATAAAAAATATGATGCTCAGAGAGGTAGAGGGACCAGTCCAAAGTCACACAGCAAAGAGAGCAGCAAAAGAGGAAAATGAGCACTTAAGTGTGCCTTTGTGAAGAGTGAGGAGATGCACATAAAATGGGGTGCTCCCTGCTGGCACATAGTAAGCAATTAGTAAGAAGTAGTTGTCACTTTCCTATTGTTGTTGCTGTTGTTGTTGTTCCTGTTGTTTTCATTAAAACAAGACTAGAACCCACATCTCCTGGTGGCAGGGCAGGTTCTTCCCAGGACCTAACTAGTGACCATCCAACCTCCATGTGAACAGTTCCAGTATAAAACACCCCATCCCACCTCCAGGCCCCTCTGTGAAACAGCTCTACTTTATAATGAATAGCTGTGAATCATCTGTCTCCTGTCCCTTGGGCCCATGGGTAGTCCTGGATTAAATCTCAGTAGCATTGAGCCTTTTACAAAGAGAGTTTGATATTAAATTGGAACACGTTGGTCTCTGGATAGAAACTATCTAATTAGGAAAGAAAGAAAGAAAGAAAGAAAGAAAGAAAGAAAGAAAGAAAGAAAGAAAGAAAGAAAGAAGGAAGGAAGGAAGGAAGGAAGGAAGGAAGGAAGGAAGGAAGGAAAGAAAGAAAGAAAGAAAGAAAGAAAGAAAGAAAGAAAGAAAGAAAGAAAGAAAGAAAATTATCTTTTATTAGTCATTCACCTCAAGAAAGAAAAGGTCAGTCTTTATCTTAATAGCAAAGAGGACACCTTCATCATGGCAAGCCGGATGAATAAATCAAAACAATAAGTTTGCAGGAGGCAAATGCCCTCTTTTAGGTACATTAAGATGAGTGCCTCAGTAGGTGCCCATTACCCTGACAGGAGCAAAGAGGAGAGCTTGTGTCCGTCAATCTTCCCTCTGAAAACACAGCACTGATTAGACACTGACACATAGTTGTGTCTGAAGAGCAGGAACGGACAACAAACAAAAGGGGCACCTCAGACATCACTTTTTCCACTTGGCATCACACGGAACATTTAACACAACCTTACAGCTTTACACAAGCTTTTGCACCCTTTAAATGAAGGTTCATCACTTTATTTGGCCCTCAAGGAAATCCTGTGATATGAATACATAAAGTGCTTAATTTGACAGATGAGGAAGTGGAAGAGAACATGGCCGGCCACGGGGTGGGCAGGCCACTGATGCGTTCACTGGGCAAGTGAGTGAATGCCAAGCGCTGGGCCAGGCTCTGCAGGCGTGATGGGAGCAAGACACAGCACTCTACTTCCGCAGCCCTTCAACACAGAGGAGAAAACAGAAGTTTAAACAAACTGTGTGGGGTAAGTGCTCAGGGGGAAAAACAGTGGGAGAAGCAGGAACCTGGTGGACGGTCCCCAGCTATGAGAAGGAGGCGGCGAAGCAGAGACTCTGACCTGGGAGGCTGACCTCACAGGGAGATCCACTGACATGAGGCAGATGTGATGAGAAATACCAGCAAGGACAGGCACGCGGACACAGCAGGACACGGGAGACTGCTAAACAAGGAGATGCGACATAGCTTGGTGAATCCACACGCTTTCATACCTACAGGCTCCTGCAGCTTCAGAATGTTCTGGAGTTTCACAGTGTTAGGGTGAGACGTAATGAGATTTGACCACATTGGAAAGGTAAGGGGAAATCAGAGCAGCTGCTCCTTTTTCCTCTTGTCAAGTGCCTTCCGCTATCCCTCTGGTCTGTGTCACCCAGCCGGCCAGACACAGGTGAACACACAAGTCCCGAGGCCTCCCCCAGCCCCCCTGCCCACCCACCAGCCAGGACATGCCACAGGTGAGGAGCCTTGTGGCTGGCCAGGCTGACAGGAAGAGGAAAAAGGCATTTATCTCCTGTCTTCCTTCTCAGCTGTAGGCGTGGACCTAGAGATACACCGAGGCAGGGAAGAAGAGGAAGGCCGGCGGGCCCCAGGCCCGGGACAGGAACTTCACAGCTCCGTGACATTGTCTCTGACAACCCTACTGGCTGATTTTTCTAAGAGGACAAATGAGAAATGCCTCAAATCTAAGGTATCTCCTTTTTGGGTCAGACTGAGGGTTCTTTTGTGAGCTCTGTCTTTCTGCAAGAGATTTCACACAGGGTATTTTATTCCCACTTTCATTCCCATATGAGGGGTAGACAATCACGGTCCGGAAGAATCCAGCTTTGAGTCCTCTGTCTGGCTCCTTGAGCTTCCCCATCTGATTATTTCTCAGCCTTCCCTTCTTATCAAATTTGAGTTCTCTCCTGTAACCACTTTCTCCCAGCTCTAAGTCCTACCCATTCTGATTTTCTAGATCTGTAAAACGCTTTGCCTTTCCTCAGTCAACAAAATTTATTAAAGTTATTTTGTTATAAGTTGGCTACTCCGGTGCCCCTTCTCCAGCGGCCATAAATTCCTGAGGCAACTCCTCCGTGCTCTGTCATTGTGAAGACTGAGGAGCTTTTACGGCTTTGCTCTAGGTGCAGAAACATTGCCAAGGAGCTCAGAAACAGAAGGAAATAAAACGGTCTAGCCACAGTCCTCTGAGCCAAATCCCATTCAATCAGGCAAATGAAGTTTCTCTTATTCCTCGTGGGAACACTAAGATTACAGTTGATCTGGGGGGGGGGGGCGCCTGGGTGGCTCAGTTGTTTAAGCGACTGCCTCCGGCTTGGGTCATGGGCTCAGGTCATGATCCCAGAGTCCCGGGATCGAGCCCCGCATCAGGCTCCCTGCTTGGAGGGAAGCCTACTTCTCCCTCTCTCACTCCCCCTGCTTATGTTCCCTCTACCTGTGTTCCTCTCTGTCAAATAAAGTCTTTAAAAAAAAATATATATATATATATATATATATATATATTACAATTGATCTGGTTCTATTCTTTATATCCTTAAGAGTAAGAGTATCTGCTGCCAGCCTGTGGTCTAAGGCCACTGCTGACCCATAAAAAGCTTTTATTGATTCATTTAACAGGTATGGAGCGCTTGCTATCTATAAGCCATACCCTCAGTTCCTTTGTATGAAAACACTATTCTCGTCACACGTATCACCATTTAAAATCATGTTTTTAGCTTTGTTTATTCAGTCTCCCAACAAAATATATGTTCCGTGAAAACAAGGACCTCATTGGTTTTTCCAGAATTATATCCCCAGTGTAGAACGCCTGATACATAGTAGATGCTTAATAAATATTTGTTGGATGGATGAATGGATAGTGTTAAGGACTAAGGTGCACTAAAAACAACAACTCAATCCACTCAAGGCTTTTACAAATCGAACAGCTGATTTTTATGCCCTCATGTTTATGATACAATTATGAGTGGGCTTCCTCTCACCCATAAAAATTTCCCCCCATATCAGGCATTCTGTCATTCAGATCGCAAACATGTACCTCTGTTTCTTGCCTCAATAAGGGGAATTTGGTCACATACACATTGAAAGTTAAGGCCCAAGACACCACTGATATGGCTGGGAAAATTAATTATCGTGTTTCGAAGATAAGTGGGACACCAGATTGAATTCATACCTATTTTATAGCCCTCACTCCGCACCAAGAATCTGGGAAGCCTGGTGAGAAATAAGCAGCTTCAAACAGAATATCACCACTTATGGGTTTATTGTATCCGATCCCATAAAAGATTATGGAAAAGGGAGTTCCTCATATTTTAAAAAAATATGAAACTGCTTTTCTAGATAATATCTAAGGTCCTTCTATTTCTAACCTTTTATAGCTCTCCACTTCCACTCAAGGACTCCAAACTCTCCTTTTCTTATTCCTTTCACACTTGTAAGATGAATAGATAAATATATTTACAATAGAGCTCCGAATCTAATTGATATAGATCTGGGGCACCTGGGTCGCTCCATCGTTAAGCAGCTGCCTTCAGGTCAGGTCATGATCCCAGGGTCCTGGGGTCAAGCCCCACATCAGGCTCCCTGCTTAGCGGGAAGGCGGTTTCTCCCTCTCCACTCCCTCTGCTTGTGTTTCCTCTCTCACTGTGTCTCTCTCTGTCAAATAAATTAATTAAATCTCTAGTTTGCATAGATCTATATATCCTTCACAATGGGAATATAACAATATATTATAGAGATTTCTACTCTTCTAAATCTTCTTTGATCTTATGACAGACTTGTGAATTTTGTGCGATAGATTATTTATCTCCCTTCCCCCAAAGTGGCACTTAAGAAAATGGTAACACTGGGATTTTTGTCCAGAGTCTCACAGTACATTATGTCTAAGCCTATGCCAGACGTAATTCTTAAACTTGCAGTCTTCGCCCTGGTTGAGGATGGCAAAAATGAATGACACTCTGCCCCCTCTAACACATGGCAGGCATTACTAATTAACCACTGCCTTCCTTCCCCCTCCCACTCTGTCTCCTAGCTTTGCCTAGAGGAAACTTGATTTAGAAGCCACTACCAATCAATTTCAAATTGAAACCTGAGAGTTGAAACCTATTTGGCTTCAGTGCGCTAACCAAGTTCCCTCTGTAAATTAGGGAGCCCCTGGTGAAAAGCAATGCAGAGTGAAAACTGCTGCTTGAAACAGGAGGATGAGTATTAAAAGAACACAGGAAGGTGAGCTAATGGAACAGTAGGTGGGAGGAATTGTGAATCTCATATTCTATAGTTGCCTGAGAGTCATAAGACC
The DNA here is from genome assembly GCA_004023965.1 of Spilogale gracilis. Lineage (NCBI taxonomy): Eukaryota > Metazoa > Chordata > Mammalia > Carnivora > Mephitidae > Spilogale > Spilogale gracilis. Next base: position 63,878 of record PITA01007866.1, on the reverse strand, counting down.
AGGGTTTAATTTTCCTCTAGATCCTGTAGGAAAGAGGAATGAATCATTGTCACCACCATGAAATATTCAATGGTTATGTGCAAATGGTTGTTAATTACATTCCCTGCTTCCATTAAAAAGGTAAACGACTCTATCAACCTTTCCCTGGGTGACCAGTATGTACGTATTCTGCCTTTAATCCCTCCATGGAAACATCCAAATGGTGCTTTTTACAATCAACTGAGCTTTAAGCCCAGCACCTTTAGAGGTGATGTGCTAACTCTGAAATAACATCTTACATAAATTCAAATGATCCTCAGTTACAGGGAAACAAATGTAGGTGCATCTCTTAGAATCCTTCCTTCACTTGAGGGTGATTCATTCTCATTCCTAATTTAGAAAAAAAAATGCTAAATAATAATAAAACTGACAGCATACCTGAGGAAGTGAGTCATCTAACACCAACAGATCATTTCCTAGTGGATACACTGTCTGTGGCTTTCATATTTTCACCCAATAAATAGCTTTTAAAAGAGAATCTTCTTAAATTAGCCCTTAGCAGAAATAAAACTCTATTTATTATTTGCTAGATAACTGCAACAAAAATAGAAATATGCATGGATCCAAAGACTGATGACTTTCCCAGAATTAAACCTAAATAAAGGTTGTTGAGCTCATCTATGTCTGAGAACATCCGCCTTTTGAGTTCTGCAAAGAAGTTTCCCCACAAAAGGTCTATAGACTAGAAATAAACACTTTCCCCTGTACTGCCTAATCTGTAATCTGTTCCTAAACTAAGGAGATGGGACTTCAAGGTAGATCTACAGCTGAAGGACACTGGATCTTTCTCTATCTAACTGTACTTAGAAAGAAGATTATATTCTCAGGCCCCTGTGGCCAGGTGCATTTGGGAATTTGCCCATCTTATTCAATGGAGGTCATCTACTCAGCTTTCATTATGACCTCCTTCCTCCAGATTAGCCTTGAAGGCATGTGTGTGGCCCATTCTGGGCATCAGCAGTCCTTGCATTTTGACTCTTCTGACCAATCCTCAATCGCAAGTTTCTCTAATTTGGCCATGATCGCCACCACTTATTAAGGACTATTATATGCTTAGCTCTATCTCAACAGATTTAGGGATGGTGTCTCATAAGAACCCAAAATATGAGGTATATGAGAGGGTAATGTCCATTTTACAAATGAGGGCACTGATGCTGACAGAGATTAAATACTATCTTCCAAGTCTAGTAAGTGAAAAACCTGGATTAAAACCTTTTGCCCTAAATTCTATATAAAGTTGTCTTGTAGCTAAGGACACTTCATTCAGATACTCAAGGACATGACAGAGAGAAAAGATTCCATTAGGGCCCTCCATCCATTCATGTGTTGAACCAACAAAATAGCAGAATCTAAAACATCAAGGAGATGGGTTTTTTGTTATTAGCAAAAATGGCTTAAAATGACAATGTCATAAGCATTTGTATTCTTGGTGATCCAGCAGCTGAAATTATTTTCCTTATTTGGGGAATTCCCCCTACCATAAGCATCTTGTTAGGAGGCAGAGCCTGAAAATGTGGGGTTTTTGTTTTTTGGTTTTTTGCCATCCCAGGCTTCCTTGAAAATAAGGAGGGTATGGGATATGGCTGAGGCCCATTGGCCCAGACAGTCCCACCCAGGACTTTGAAATAGCAGCTACATATGGAGAAAAGAAGACTGTGAAAAATCCATCCCGAAGGCAAGTGGTAGCAAAAAATGCCATAAATGGTGTCAGCGACTGGCTGTAGCCCTCCGGTCTATGGTGTCCCAGGTCAGGGGCAGCAGCCATGGGGACCTCACCAGTCTAGTCCTGTGGCTGGGGTCTGTCTGCACTTCTGGCTTTGGTCCTGGCTCCCCAGGTCTTCAGGCTTTCAGGCCATTGTGGGGATTGCCCTGTGCTCTTTCAACACATTTCCCTCTGCTTGTAACAGGCAGTTTTCATTGGCTGCTCTGCCTAGAACAAGGAGGCAGAAGTCGAGGATCAAAGAGGTCTCCATTCTCCACACTCCTTTGCCAGTCATATCATCAAAGGGGAGGGGAAGGGATAGGAGAATCTAACTTTATGATAAAATCTAGAATCTAAAATTTCTGTACCTATATATAAGATGATCTATCTAGGAGTAAAAGTCAAGTCTGAAATAACTCATTTGTACTTAAAGTCACCACATCTTAATTTACCAGATCTCCAGATGACGCCAAACAATTCAAGTTTCTTCTTAGAAGCATGGAGTTGGACCCAGCAAAGACCAAAACGTTTGCAAAAAAAAAAAAAACAAGATACCCTGGGGAGCAGGATAATGTGTCTCCAAATTAATGAGAAAATATTTGACCGAGACTAACAAGGCAGAGAACTTTTCTATGTGAAGAAGGTTTTTGTAGAAGAAAACATTCTTCAATCATCAAGTGAATAAAAGCTGACATGTACAGGATGCATAAGTCTCAGCACTTTACTCTCTGTGACCCTGTACTTTCAAAGCTGCACGCCATTGCAGAGTGGATTTTAAACACGTACAATCTACAAAATGATGTTTAAATATTTTCCATCCAAAAATGTATCCCTTAAAATTCCTCGCTGCTTATGATCGTATTCCCAGTAAGATACACACCTGTACTTATTTCAGTGAACTATAATTCATCAAACGTTTTCTGTGTTAAGCACTTTGCCACACCTAAGAACGCAGACATGTGGGGTGGCCTGGGTGGCTCAGTCATTAAGCGTCTGCCTTCGGCTCAGATCATGATCCCAGCATCCTGGGATTGAGCCCCGCATTGGGCTCCCTGCTTCTCCCTCTCCAGCTCCCTCTGCCTGTGTTCCCTCTCTTGCTATCTCTCTCTGTCATAAATAAATACAATCTTAAAAAAAAAGAATGTAGACATGCATCAGGTCAGTCCCTGTTCCGGAGAACTCTCGGGCTGTTTTGGAAATGGCCTCGTGAACACATAGCTGCACTGCAGTGTGAAAGAGCTAATGAAGAGAAATAAAGCATGACAGGAACATGGATGATGGAGCTGCTGCCTGGGAGATCCCAGAAAGACAAAGTATATTTAAACAAAGCTCAAAGGGGAAAAAATGGTATAAAGTTGGCTCTTCACTAATAAGTAATCAACCTTGTCATTTTACATGCTTCAAGTGCCCACATCCTTTTTCCCCATCTTAATAACACTCCAATTTCCTTTTGGGGATTCACCACCACACTATTGTGTACAATGGAGTGGGGGTAATTCCAGGTGCCCACCTCCCAAAACAAAAGCTAAAGTTACCAGAACCTTCCTCTCTACACTCTCAAAACTGTCAAAGAGCAGACTCTATGTCCTATGCCCAACCAGTTGGATCTTCTTCTGGGACTCTGAGTCTGGAACAACAACTGGACTTTTGAGTCCTTCCCTCCCTGCAGAGAAAGAAGAGTTGATGGTCGATCAGCCAGTAGACAAGCCATCCTCTCACTGCCACAAAGCAGTGCTGTTGTTCCTACTGCCCAGTGTTCCTGAGTCCCATTTTCTTCCTGTCCTTCCCCAAAGCTATTCCAACAACCTTACAACCTGAGAATCTCCAACAGTTTCTCACTGTGGGATTCAGTTCCCATACCTTCCATTAAATTCCCATTTCCTTGTAACCAAAGTTTTTACAACCAGGATCCCTTGTAGCTAGACCTGTGACCGCAAACAGACCTCACCAAAGCTCTCTCTAGTTCAGGTTACGTCCTCCATGTCAAAGACTACCAATCATTTTTCCTTCCACTGCCACCTTCACTTCACTTGTCTTTTGTCTTCCCCCTCAAGGATTCAGCAGTTCAGTTCCTCATTTGAAAATCTACAGCCTTGAAACCCAAGGGTATCACATGGGTATCTGGGACCATATCTAGGTATTCACATGGGTATCTGGGACCATATCTAGCCACTGGCTAAGGATGAGCCATGTATATACCCTCCCAAGCCTTTGAAAGCTGTTAAATGTAATGTTGCAGGATGAGTCACATATAGATTACTGAGCTGGAAAATGATGTTAGACTTCAAGTATCCTTACTTCAATGTTGTGGGTGATTAAGCTGAAAGTGCTGCCAGGGCTTGAAAGATCAACTAAACTGAATGTATGGAATAGAGTGTCCATCACTAACAACTTGTTCTAGAACGTGTTGAGGGCTTACTGTCCAGACAAATTGCTGCTGGGGCTTCACGTTCAGTCTCCATACTCAAAATGAATGGGCTAACAGCAGAGAGTTATTGCTAAGAATAATAAGCAGTTACTACCACAATTTATCAAGTGTTTCAAGAGGGCAGGGACCAAATCTACTTTGTTCATTGCTGAATCCCCAAAGCCTAACATGCTGGAGTAAGTGCTCACTGTGTATTTTTGGAATCAGCGAGTGTCAGGCATCGGGCTAAGCACTTTATCTACATTATCTCATTTTATCCTCTTAACAATGTGGCAGGTATTATTCTCCATCTGCAGAGGATGTGGCACTGGAGTCTCTGAGATGGTAAGCAACAAGACGTAATGGAGTTAGGACTTGAGTCTAGACTCAACTGACCCCAAGGTTTATGTTGTTAAGCGCTACGCTGCCTGCCATGCCTTATGCTCCCTGCCCCACCACAAAGGAGCCACTGTCCAATGGAGGAGGCAGAAATGGTCAGCACTATTACTGCAGGCAGCTGAGCAGGACAGAGTGAAGGAATGAATCGCAAGCGATGCCCACATGCCCACTAGCACTGCCTTATTTGACAAGTCTCATATGACAGCTCACATGACTTCCTACCATCTCCACCATTTCACTGATTTCCATTTTCCATTTATCACACTGCTGGAAATGGGATATTCCTACCACCCAAGTAGGCCATTTCATTCTCCCAACTAAAACTTTTCCATGATTTTGCCATTGCCCTTTGGGTAGTGTCAGAAGCCTTACTACTCAAAGTGTGGTCCATGGACCAGCAGCATTGTTATCACTTGAGAGCCTGTTAGAAATGCAGAATCTCAGGTTTACCCCTGAAACATCTGAATCTAAATCTGCATTTTAACAAGATCTCCAGATGATTCATAAGCACCTGGATCTAAAGTCTTTAAGGAATCCTTCAAGGTCATATGACCTGGTTACCTCTACAGCCAGATTTCTCCTCCATCATACCTCACACTTAAGCCTTTGTGAACAAGTCCCTGCTCCTTGCATGTGTCAGCTCTCTCCATGCTCCAGCGCTTTGCATGTGCTGTTTCTGCCCTTCTGTCCTATACTCTTTTTCCATTAACAATGCCCTTCTCATTGCTTTACCCTTAGCTTAAACACGACTCTTCTCTAGAAGCCATCCTTGCCCATCACCCATGCCCCAGGCTTAACTATTTTATATGTCCCCTGCTGTGCATGCTCTAGCCGAATGACATACCCATTTGCAGCTGTGGGTTAAGTTGTACCTCTCTCCAATAAAACAAGAAAAGGGATCAGATTTGTCCATGTGTTGATCATATCCCTAGTGCCCAGAGAAGTGTCCAGCATAAAGTACTGAATAAAATCAATCACTCTATTAAAAAATCATATCCAACTTCCTAATCATACCATCATCAGCCCACATTTCTTCCTCTAATTCCCCAAAATTAAAAAAAGATGCATGAAACCTATTTAAGCAGCATTTTTCTCCTTATTGACTTTTGTGAGGATTGAATCAATAGTAGAGGTGACTGATCGCTGAGGTCAACATACACGCTCATGCATGCTCACCTACACAAAATAACAGCAATTATTCATTCAGAAAAGGGAAAAGGAATTTATACACCCGAGTCAAAAGGGTTAGGTGAAGGAGCATTAGAAGAGAAAATTAAGTCCCTGCAACCCATGCTGAGTCATGAGGCTATCGTGGAACAACCTATGAAGCTTTATGGAATAAGGAATGGGATGGCAAGGAAATACTTAACAGACAGGGCACAAAAACTGAAGTGTTAGGGGTTTCTCCAGTGTCATTTGTCTCTAGCTTTCTTAAGAGCTCAGCTGGACTCTGGGGAACAAGTGAAAAATCAGAGGATTTTTTTTTAACTTGTGACGAAACCCAGCCAGGAGCAGTGACATTAAAGTGGCAGAGTACAGAGAATGGTGACCACTTAAACCATCTCTTTTTCCCCAATTCCAGGAAGGTCCTGGCTTTACACCATTTTTTCATAAATCTATACATGAATTAACATAGTTACTCACACTTTCATATAACGGAAACAAATTAAATTTTCATTAAATCCTACTAGGAAAAGGCACCAAAGTGACATGAGAGAAGCAAAGCTAACTAACCTCAAAACTTCCAGATTTTACTTTGAGCCAATCCAAGACACCAGGCTCCAAGTCTGATACCGATTCCTCCCATCACTGGAAGGAGTGATAAGCCCCATGGCCAACATGCTGCATCCCACTCCCTTGGCAGCACTACTGCTCTCTTCGCTCCTACCAGGATATGACTTCCGAAAACTCACCTACCTCATGCTCCAGGTAGCCACCGTTAACTGTTCAGGGCCAGAATCCAAAATGAGCCATCTTTGCCTTTGTTCATCTAGAGCACAAGGCTCTTCTTAAATTGAGCAGATTTTATCCTTTCTTCCCATGTAGCAGCACATTTGACTCTAGTCCTATGATCTATTAACCAAAAAGATTTAGATTTGAATCAAAGTACCCTTTCCATGCCCATCTTGAAACAGTGGTCTTCTCTGAATCAAGTCAAATGTTAATCCATTAATGTATTTCTTTTTATTGTGCTTTTAACTTTTTGAAAGCATTCTAAATTACATTACTATTTCATTTTCAGAAAATCCCTGGGAGCTAGGTTAAGCAGTGTATTATCTCCAAGATAACTAAGGCCCAGAGAGTTGAAATGAATCACAGAAAATCAGACATCGGGTGAGAGAAAAAAAAAAAAAAAACTGGGCTGAAGCTCCGCATTGCCCCGCTATCACTCCACACCCTTCTTATAACACTACACAGCCTCATGTTCCTCTCCAGCTCCAAGGGTGACAGAGCCTTAGCTTCAGGAAGTAATGTTCCCTCCCTTCTTAGCCCCACTGGAGCTCACACATACAAGCATGCCTACATATTCATACCTACTCCTGCAGACCAGGATACCTACATGCATATAGAAAGAGACACCAGCACACATGTGTATGTGCATACGTATACTCACACAGCCAGCATGTGCATACACACAGAAAGAGATACCCACATAGAGATACACACATAGGCTAAGAGAGAGAAAGAGACATGCAGAGAGATACGGAGGCACAGAGAGACTCAGATGCCGAGGACCAGCCTCAGCAGAGATGTGGGTCCCGAACCAAGGGATGTCTGGCAGGCGAAAATAATGACACAGACACAGAGATTTGATGCAAGCTGACAGACCTAAGGTCAGTCAGGAGAGACCCATGAAGCAGGCTCTGGCTCTGGCTCTGGCATTGGCTCTAGCTCTGGCCCTGGCTCTGGCTCTCGCTTCACAGGTTCTCTCTTCGCAGGCTCTTTGGCTCTCAGGCTCTTTGGCTCTTAGGCTCCCAGGCTCTCAGGCTCTCAGGCTCTTAGGCTCTCAGGTCTTGCCTCTGCTTTTGTCTTTGCTTTTGTCTCTCTTTCTGTCTCTCTTTTTGCCTCTTTGCTTCTGTGCAGGCTCTCTGCCTTTTCCTTTGCCGTTGTCTCTACCTTTGTTTGTCTCTTTCTGTCTCTCTGCTTCTGCCTTTGCTTTTGCTTCTACTTTCATCTCTCTTTTTGCTTCTGTCTCTGACTTTGCTTTTGTTTCTGTCTCTGCTTCTGTTTCTGTCTCTCTTGACTGTCAAGGGTCCCAGTTTTTTATTATTCCAAAGTGAGGAGGTTGGGGGATGCAGTTAGGGTAAAGTTTAAGAAAATGATTTTTTATTACACAGTGTCTTTGTTACAGAAACATAGTGCTTTGGTCAGTGAAACATGTTTTTGCAGGTGCACCTATCTACAGTTCAGAGTTAACTCCCAAAGCCAAACCAAGGACATGTTGTTCAGTAAGGTTTTTTACAGTTTCCACATTTGGTGCCCAGATGATAAAGGGCAGACTAATGATATGGTGTTTTTTAAGCAGGTCTTACAAACAAGGCAATTGAAAGGCTTAGATGAGTTATGTACAAAGTTTTAGCTACATAATTAATACAATGACCAAAAGTTAGTCTGTTTGGCATCAAGGAGAAAAATAACTTCTTTTGCAAAGGTAAAAGCATTTGCTCAAGCCTGTTTTCCAAGACTGTATTCAGAACTCTTTATTATAGATCTTTTGTGCGTGTGGCAATGTCCTTGTTAGTATAGTTTTATTTCTTATATTAAGCCCTTTATTTAACCATTTAAAAACCCTGACAATCTCCTCCATAGAGCTGCAGGATATCTAAGATTAAACTGTCTTTAATGATGGTAAGGAGAAACAAAAGTGTTTGCTTGAGTAAGTAAAGTAAGAAGAATTAGTGTCAAAGAATTTATGGTAGTTAAGCAGACAAGGAACAATGGAAACAAATATATTTTGGTGTCAGTGATTGCAACTTTGCAGAGCTCTTTCACTTTGAGGGAGGATCATGGCTCTCCATGCCTTGGATGAGCACTTGCCCAGATGCACGTCCCAGGGACACAAAGGACATATTGCCGTGGCCCACAGAGTACGTGGCTTTCCAGATTCTTGGTGGGGAAATCCTGGAGAGACTTTCATCCACATTCATGGGTACCTCCACCAAAGTTTTCTGGTGGCTTGTGGCATGGCGGGAGGGGCAGATCACGCCGTCCCTGACACTCAGAAGGATACACAGAGAGACACAAAGAGATGCACACACATAGAGGCATACACACAGACACACAAAGAAACACACACAGGGACATACACAGCGACCCACACACAGACACATACAAACACAAACACAGAGGCCGATACATACAGAGAGAGAGACACACATGCACACACTAACACCTTTCATTTCATAGGCCCAGGGTAGAAAATTCCATTTTCCCGTGTGACTTTATCAAGGTGAGTTGTGGAGAACATCCCAGCCCCTGACCTTGTTCCATAAAGAACAGGCCTCCCTCCATGAGCTTAGGGATAAGAGCATGATAGATGGGATATTATGGCTCCTAGCAGAACTTAGCAGTGGCATGTGGAGATCTGTACAGCACTCATCCACTTATTAATAAATCATTTTATAACCTAGTCTGTATTGAGATATTCTCAGAGGTTATTATGCTTATTATGGGGAATCGGGGATGCATTGTAGCTGTCACACTGGGTTCTCATGACCCCATCTGGGGGCCGAATCCCTATTGTAACTGTTGCATTTGCTTTAAGAACATGCTATTTGTGCCATCATCTAATTTCCCAAGAACAGAATCATTTGCTCTTGGTGCTAAAAATTGTAATGGATTTCTGTGGAGTGGTAAGGGGAGAGAAGGACCAAATACAAGAGTGAGAAAATGGGAGAGTGGGTAAGAGTAATAAAGAATTCAAAGTGCAGTCTTTCTCAGGGTCTTAGGCTATGGACATAATGAAAGTCATCTTTATTTTCTTTCTCTTGTGCTTCCTAATTGAGCCAGACTCTCCTTACCAGAAGTTTACACACACTATCAGTCACCATTCAAATCCATTCTCTCTTGAAGCCCTTCTGCGGTGGCAGAGCCCCAGGTTCAGGAAGATTTGTTACCTCCCTAAAACCTGATGCTCAAGAAAAGTCATCTCATCTTTAGCGCAAGAAGGGTATACTTTGATTTGGCTGAGCTAACCACAGTTAATTAGATTCTTTTTGGCAATGACCGACCTGGGAAAGGACATTTGCCCCAATTCTGGCCATGAGACACATAAGGAGAAGCCTGTTGATGAAGCTGCTGAGAAATGCTTTATTTTTCTACCTCTAGAGATTGATGCATGAAATCATGATTCTTAGAGTTGCTATTGTCCTCTTAACAGCTCACTTGCTCATTGTGAGGTGGAAATTTTTTTTAAATGGCTGAAAATTCCTTGACGCTCTTCTCAGAAGAGATGATATCTACATCCTCTCTTTTGGAATCTTGGAGGGCTTTTGAAAACTCCAGTCAATAGAACATGACAGAAGTGACACCAGGTCATAAAAGGCCATACAACTTCTGCCTGTTTCTCTTGGAATACCTCTTAGCATGCTCATTCTAAGGAAAGCCATCCACCATATAAGATGTCTGGCTACTCTGAGGTAAATAAGCCAAGTGTACATTTTCCAAATGACAATCTCAGTGAAGGTGTCCTCCACCATCCCAAGGTTCCAGACAAATGAGTGAAAAAGCCAGCTCATAAATGGAGTTGCCAACTTACTGCCATGAGAGTCACCTTCCACTGTTTAAGTCACTTCCAGCCTTTCAAGAGCCCCTGCTAAGGACCTAGAATCATGAAACAGAAACAAATCATTCCTGCTATGCCTTATCAAAAGACTCCATGAGTATAATAAAATGGATTGATAGACCATCACAATTTGAAGTAGGTTGTTTTGATAGCAAAAGTAACCAGAACAAATGGCAGAATAAAAAGATAGAAAAACCTGTCTCTTTGAATGGCAATATTGAGTGGTTAAATTAACCAACCCTGGAGCAGTCTCATCTCTGGGCTGCTGGTTATGTAAGCTAATTAATTTATTTAGTGGTTAAGCCCTTTTGAAATGGTATATTAGCCTGCTGGGGCAGCCATAACAAAATACCACAGACTGAGTGTCTTAAACAACAGAAATTTATTTTCTTATAGTTCTGAAGCCTAGAAGTCCAAGATCCAGATGTTGGCAGAATTAGTTTCTTCTGAGACCTCTCCCATTTGCTTATAGATGGCCACCTTCTTGCCACATCCTCATATAGCCTTTCCTTTTTGCACACTCATCCCTGGCGTCTCGCTATATGCCCAATTTCCTCTTGTTACAAGGACACCAATCAGACTGGATTATGGCACACCCTAACAACCTCGATTTAACTTAGCCCTCCAAAGACTGTCTCCAAATAGAGTCATATTCCAAGGTTTTGAGGGTTAGACCTTCAACCTATTAATGTGTAGGGACACAATTCAGACCATAGTAGATGGGTTCCTTACTGTTGTAATCATCCTTAGAAATAAAATGAGATAAAAATGAATTAAACTAACTAAGTGCTGAATAGCTCAAGAATTAAAGAAAGAACAACATGACAGAGCAACTCCAAGAGTGTCAGTGATGAGAATTGGGGGTTCAATGACATCCAAAGACACCTCACTTCTCTCTTTCACACGTCTCTGATTCTCTCTGGGGTTTGCCTTCATTCTCTCCAGAGCCACTACACTGAGCATTATCTTATCTCTCTCATAGTGAAACATATAAGTCTCCCAGTGAATTATGAGAATGTTGGGGGGAATGAAGCTAGAACTTGCAGAGTTCCACACACCTGCTTAGGGAGAGCAGTAAGACTCTCACTGCTATATGAAAGGAGTAATCAGTGCTTCCCAGCTTCCAGAGTTGCCTACCATATGCCTGCCCACCTTTTGTTCCAGCCTAAGACATGCTCCACTTTATGATACCAAGAGAAAAATGAACCATGAAATAATCTGATGAGAGCAGGCATATGGTAGCCTCCTTGGAACTCATGGTAGAAAAATAGCCAGAAAGTGAGGTTTCTGCTACTAATGAGCCTGAAAGTTCACCTCACATATGGACTTTAAAACAATTCTCTCTCTTAAAAACAAACAAAAACAAAATAAAACAAACAAACAACCAGGGAGTAACCTAAAACCTGCAATGTAAATAAATTATGACATGTCCACAAAGGAAGTATTATAAAGTCATTTTTAAAAAATTCAGCATCTCTATGTGGAAACATCTTTAAATACCCTATAAAGATGAAAGCAAGGTACACAGTAGTATATGTAGTATGCTACTCTGACAGGAGGCGAGGAATATTTATCTACCTCTTTTTAAATTTATATACCATCACTGAAAAAGTACCCAATAAACCAGTAACAGTAGTTGCCTTAGCACAGGGGATTTGGAAGACAGGTGCACTGAGTTATCATTTTGCAAGTGGATTAGACACTGCAGAAGAAAATATTCATGAACTTAAAGACTTAGCAAGAGAAATTATTCCAAATGAAGCACAGACATCATACTGGGATAAATAAATAAACAGAGCATTAGTAAACCCTGAGATAACATTAAGAAGCATAATGTACATGTAATTGGAGTTCCAGAAGGAAAGAGAGAAGAAAAAGTTACTCAAAGAAAAACAACCAAAAATTTCCCAAACTTGATGAAAACAATAAACCTACAGATCCAACAAGTTCAATGAACTCCAAACAAGAACACCGAGGCACATTATAATCAAACTGCCTAAAACCAATGAGAAAGAGAAAACCTTAAAACCACCCCAAGAACAAAAAAACACATAAGGTACAAAGGAAGAAAAATAAAAATGGTGGTTGACAGATCTTGGGAGAAGTCATCAAGAAGACATGGCCACTGATTGATCTTGAGCAGATTCCCAATAGTTGGAGACTCCTCACCTCTTCCCCATCTTGGAATGTGCCTTCCCTTCTCCCAGAGTTTTCCCCAAGGACATAGCCTTGAGATAGTGATGTGGTGCTGAAATCATCTAGATGGTGTATGTGATTGAATCCAATTGAGGCTGCTATATAAACTCTTAAGATTTGGCAAGTGGGCCCTGGGATCTACTCACCTCACTGCTGCCCAAGACAAGCCTTATACATAAGCTCCCTTTGTGTGTTAAAACTTCCACGTACCAAACTGGAGTGGCATGCCTCCTTATTTCCTCTCTTGGCCTTTATGTATGGGGGCCACTGTCAGATTATAACCAAGGAGCTCCTGAGAGGGCTGTGAACCAACAACAGAAAACTAGAACACAGGTGGAGCAACATCTTTCAGGCACTGAAAGAAGAAAAGCCAATCTTGACTTCCATACCCAGTGAAGAGATCTTTTGAAAACAAAGACAAAATAAAGACTTTATTGGATGAAAAAAAAAAAACCCTGTAAGAATTCATTACCAGCAGTCATACACCATAAGAAATGTAAAATGAAGTCCATCAGGCAAAAGGAAAATCTGTCAAATGGGTATTATGAGCTACAGAAGGGAATGGAAAGCATTGAAAATGTGGGTAAATATACAATAATAGGTTCTTATTTATAAATCACTTTAAAATATTTAAATAATAAAAAAGTATGAGGATGCATTTCACTATAAAAGTATTATGCAAATATATGTGTTGGCAATATATAAATAATGAACCAATTAATTGAAAAGATGCTAAAAAACAACTGAATTCAGTAACAATTTTCAATGGATGTTTTTTTAATTTTATCATAATATTATCCACAAACAGCCATGCATTGATGTGTAAGAGCATACATATAAATATATTTATGTTTATTAATTATTATTGGTGAACATGTAGATTTGTGGACTTCTTGCAATAACTCACTGTCCAGGGTGTTCTGCAGGCCACACACAGGAAATCACGGGACTGAGATTCTTTTGTAAAGTAAACAGGAATTCTATGACGGTGTAACATGGACACTTTCCCTCTCGCTAGTACCTTGATAAAAGTCCATTTTATGGTAAAAATTAACAAGAAAGGAAACGACAAGTATTGGCAAAGTTGTGGAGAAGGGGGAACCCTCTTGCACTGTTGGTGGGAATGCAAGCTGGTGCAGCCACTCTGGAAAACAGTATGGAGATTCCTCAAAAAGTCAAAAATAGAGCTACCCTATGACCCAGCAGTCGCACTACTGGGTATTTACCCCAAAGATAGAGATGTAGTGAAAAGAAGGGGCAACTTCCCCCCAGGGTTAAGAGCAACAGTGTCCACAATAGCCAAACTGTAGAAGGAAACAAGATTTCCTTCAACAGATGAATGGATAAAGAAGATGTGGTTTATATATACAATGGAACATTACTCAGCCATCAGAAAGATGAATTCCTAAAATTTACATTGATGTGGATGGAACTGGAGGGTACTATGCTAAGTAAAATAAGTCAGTTGGAGAAAGACAATTATCAATGATTTCACTCATACCTGGAATATAAGAAACAGTGCAGAAGATCATTGGGGAAGGGAGGGAAAACTGAATGGGAAGGAATCAGAGAGGGAGACAAATCATGAGAGACTCTTGACTCTGGAAACAAACTGAGGGTTGCAGAAGGGGAGGTAGGTGAGAGGATAGGATGGTTGGTGATGGGCATTAAGGAGGGCATGTGATGTGATGAGCACTGGGTGTTATATGCAACTGATGAATCACTGAACTCTACATCTGAAACTAATGATGTACACTATGTTGGCTAATCGAATTTAAATTAAACACACACACACACACACACACACACAAGGGATGCCAGAGTGGCTCAGTTGGTCAAGCTACTGCCTTTGGCTCAGGTCATGATCCCAGGGTCCTGGGATCAACTCCTGCATCGGACTCCTTGCTCGGCGGGGAGCCTGCTTCTCCCTCTGCCTGCTCTGCCTGCCACTCCCCCTTCTTGTGCTCTCTCTCTCTCTGTGACAAATAAGCAAATAAAATCTTTAAAATACACACATACACACAAAAGAAAAATAGTCCATTTTACATATTTGGGTTTCCAAAATCTACTCTAGCCACCATATTTGCTGTACCATAAAATGGAGCCTCACACAAAACAGGCATTCAATAAATAGTTGGCCAACAAATGCAGGGCACCTCCAACATCATCAATATATGGCTACTATTTTTAGATGGCTACCAAAAAAGAGAATCATAAGTCCTGAGTCACAAGCATTTACTCACAAGTCCCGAGTTACCAGTATTTAAACTTGATATCTAATCTTGAATATCTTTTCTCAATTTACTCTATAAATTGTAATTTGTAATTACAATTTGTATTTGTAATTGTACTTTGTAGTTTCCCACTGCAAATCTTCGAGCTCCTTACTATGTCTCTAATGACTCCAGCCACATGCTACCCAACATTGGCAGGACTCAACTCAGAAAATCAGTCTTCAGAGGGGGACTCAAAAGGATACATTTAAATCGTAAAAGAAACAGGTGGGAGTTGTAATTATGATCAGCAAAGCAGACCTCAGTGTGCTGTGCATAATTTAAATGACTCTAGGTCTGTTCTGTACATAGCTGGAAAAAACACCTCTTTCTATATGAGCATAAAAATGACACATGAACAGCATGTTGTACCTAGGTGAAAAATTCACCTTGAGATAACTTTGGCACTCCTAGATCCTCATAATGAAGACTGTACCTGCTGACCTGTTGTGTGAGTCCTGACAAGTTCAAGGTGTTAAAATTGCTACAGTCATAAGCCACTCAAACCACTTATGGTCTACTCAGAATGCACAATGTCAAACTTTCTTAAAAACCATGGTTGGGGGGGGGGGTTCAAAAAGAAGATCTTGTTTTTCCTCTGGGAAGTTCCCAATGCTTACAACCTAAAACATGCCTGCAAAAAGCAGCAGATTCCCACCCAAGCTTTATCTCATTCACACCTATTTTACTTACTGCCAATCATTTTTCTTCAGTGGTACCCCACTCATCCCCACGGCTCAGATGGAACTGAAGAATTCTCACACTGCTGGCTCAGTCAGCTTCATGGGAATGGGGAAATATTATCCATACTCTGCCTAAAACGACAGCTCAGGCAGAGTGGGAGCAGTCAGCAAGCCTCATTTTCCTAATTTCATATTTGATTGAACATTATTAAAAGAACTGTTAAAGTTATGAAATTCTGCACTCATATTAGGCTTAGGATGGGGTGGCTAAGGACACATATAAAAAGAGTTATTCTCCTTCGTCTTTTCTTAGTAATAACACTTAGCACTCAGATATTGCTTTTCATCTCCATCACTCTTTAGGAACATTAACTATACAATTTCACAACTTTAACTGCAACGAGAGAGAGTCAGAAATGGCCCTATAATTTTGTAGTCACTTTGGTAGCATTCATTGTCTCTCAAAATGATATACTACATTACAGAGCCTATATTTTAACCTGGTTTAAGGTAGGAAGGTAAGGGAGGGGGGAAGGAGGGGGAAATGTCGTATTCTAAAATAACAGGGATCTCAGAAGCCTGGCTAGGACTCCATGGATACAGCCTGTGGATTTATACATGGGATAGTTAGTGAACTGAGGGACATAACTACATTTTGAATAGTAGTGTTATACTTAGCATATAACAGTTTAGTATTTTTTTTAAAGCAAAAGTTTTGGGGCACCTGGGTGGCTCAGTTGGTTAAGCAACTGCCTTCGGCTCAGGTCATGATCCCAGAGACCTGGGATCAAGTCCCACATTGGGCTCCCCAGGCTTGTGTTCCCTCGATGGCTGTGTTTCTCTCTGTCAAATAAATAAAATATTTAAAAAAGAAAAAAGGGGGGCAGAAGTTTCCAAATCCCTCCTAGCAGAGAAAAGTTTCTCCAAATTAAAAGAAAAAAATTTGGAGCACAATGAGTGTATGGATTTAACATAAAGAAAAGCCATGCTACTACTGATATCATTCTTGATAATATTTTTATAGCTGCCATTTCTGGAAAAGATACTATGGGAGAGCTGCCATGCTAAGTACTTCAAATATACTCATTTGACTCAGTTTCCCATTTGCAAAATAAAGAAATTTATGTAGAGCGAAGATTAGCACACTACAGGCCATGGGCTAAAAGCAAATACTATTTTTGTAAATGAGGTTTTATTGGAACATAGCCATGCCTACCATTTACAATTGTTTTAACTGTTCCCCCACTAACAGAACAGAGCTGCAGAGTTGTGATTTAAACAAATGACCTGAAAACCTTAAAATCTTTGCTCTCTGTTCTTTTACAGAAAATGGTTGCCATCCTCGGGTCTAGAAGATGGCCTCACAGGACCTTCGAATACTAACATCGTTTGCCTCTTACTCTGAGTACTGAGAATTCATTCTCTACTTTGTCCACCATGTCACTAGTAGCATCAAGCTGCAAAAACAGTGTATTGCCCTGAATTTGTCTATGTGTTGTTAGGTAGGCTTCTATATCAGTGTCAGTTCTTCAGAAAAATATTGTGTTTCCAATTCTATAATAATTAACTCATCAGTGCATTGTTGTGAGCTAACAACTTCAATTAATTCCATTTTAAACTGTATGCTGTTGTTAACACCCCATCAACTACCAAAAAAGTAAAATTATAGGGACACCTGGGTGGCTCAGTCAGCTAAGCATCTTCCTTTGGCTCAGGTCATGATCCGTGGGATCGAGCCCCAAGTTGGGCTCCCAGCTCTGAAGGGAATCTGCTTCTCCCTTTCCCTTTGACCCTCCTCCCATTTGTTCTCTCTCTCTCTCAAATAAATAAATAAAATATTTTTTTAAAAAGTAAACAATGAATCATGGAACACTACAGCAAAAACTAATGAAGTACTGTACTAACCAAAACTAACGAAACATAATTAAAAAGTAAATAAATAAAATGAAACATTAAAAAAGTAAGATTATAAAATTCTAATAAATTACACCAATAAAAAAGAACAACAAATTCTGTTACTTCTTCCCTCACTCTCTCAATTCATTGCTTCTTCTCCCTTTTCTCTGCCGTGATGGAGCTCTGCTGCCGGCTGCCGCTTCACCTCATGCTGGAATTATTGCTTGGACAGCCTTCAGCCCGATCCTGGGCACAAAGTAGAAGTCTACACATCTGAAATCCAAGACTCCTCTTTAAAGAATCAGTGTTTGGGGGATGCCTGGGTGGCTCAGTTGTTGGGCATCTGCTTTCAGCTCAGGTCATCCCAGAGTTTTGGGATCGAGCCCCGCATCCGGTTCCTTATTCAGCGGGAGGCCTGCTTCTCCCTCTTTTCACTCCCCCTGCTCGGGTTCCCTCTCTAGCTGTGTTTCTTTGTCAAATAAATAAAATCTTTTAAAAAAATCAGAGCTGGAGTCATAAGGATTTTTCTTTTTTTTTTTTTTTTAAGATTTTATTTAAGATTAACCAGAAGTAATGAAGAGCTACCCTACGTTTTCCTATCCTTCCTATTTATAATTTTCACATAGGGTCCAAGAACTAACAATCTGATAGAGTACATGATTAGGATGAAAATGTAAAAGCTTTAAGCAACTTTTATTACCATAGCTGTTGTTTCACAAAGGCCTGGGAATGCCACAAGTTCACAAGTCATTTGGTTTCCTATATTGTATCTTAAGTTCTGCAAAATCATTCAAAACAGCCAAAGTGAGGGTGTAGAGAGGACATGAGCACACTGCATTACAGAAGGCTGCCAAGTTAGTGTCAGGAGGTACAGGGCACAGTTTCAAAGACATATTTTTAGCCTCGGTAAAGATCAGGTGCTGCATTTAGTATTTTTCATGAGCACTTTATTCCTCCTCACCCTAAAATATTAATCATTCCTTTAATTGACTGAATCACTAACTTTTCCATCCAATTTGTTAATAGCCATCACTGGGTTCACTCTAAAATGCTTTAGTATTGACCCAGTAATCATCTAGATTCAGTTATTAATTGTAACTTGAGTATTAGAAGAAAGAGAAGTAAAAGTATCATTTTTATCTCTTTGAGTATCAACTTCTGATTTTACCACCAAACTATCTGTTAAATACCATCCATACCCCTTGAAGTAAAAGACTGGACATTAAAGAGAAAGACTGTAAAAAAATCCATATTTGGTCCATCTTTAAATCTTTTCATGGAATTAAAGTCATTGTATTCTACACTAAGCCTTCTCATGAGTCTCCAGAAGCAGCAACAGAACTGAAATAGCTTCTCTAATGAACTAGTTACAACCTCTGTGGTATTGCTTGCATTTGTCCTTCGTCCCCCCCATCTGGTCCTGGGCTTTTCTTTGTTGGGAGGATTTGATTACTAATTCAATCTCTATACTCATTACTGGTCTGTTTAGAATTTCTGTATCTTCATGATTCAGTCTTGGTAGGTTGTAAGTTTCTAGGAATTTATCCATTTCTTCTAAGTTATCTTTTCAAAAAAACAATTCTTGGGGCACCTGGGCCACTCAGTAGGTAACGGATCTGACTCTTGGTTTCAGCTCAGGTCATGATCTCAAGGTCATGAGATACAGCCCCACATGGGGCTCGCCCTCAGTGGGAAGTCTGCTTGGATTCTTTCCCCATCCCCTCTCTCTCAGCTCACACATGAGCGCTCTCTCTCTCTCTCTCTCTTTCTAATAAATAAATAAATAAAATATTTTTTTAAAACATCTCTAAGTTTTGTTGATCTCTTCTATTGTCTTTCAACTCTCTATTTCCTTATTTCTTTTCTAATCTTTCTAATCTCCTTCCTTCTGTTAACTCTGGCCTTAGCTTATTCTCTTTCTAATTCCTTAGGTTATAAAGTTTGGTTGTTTATTTCAGATCTTCCTTATTTCTTAATATAGACATTCATCACTATAAACTGTCCTCCCAGAACTACTTCTGCTACAACCCATAAATTTGGGTATTTTGGGTTTCCATTTTCATCTGTCTCAAGATACCCTCTTACTTCCTTTTTGATCCATTGGTTGCTCAGGAGTGTATTCATTTTCACCTATTTGTGAATCTTACTATTTTCTTCCTGCTATTGATTTCTAGTTTCAGACCAGGGTGGTCAGAAAAGATACTTGATAGAATTTCAGTTTTTCTTGAATTTTTAAGACCTTTTTGTGGTCTAAAATATGATCTATCCTAAAGGATATTCTACGTGCATTTGAGAAGAATGTGCATTTTAATACCACTGGATGGAATGTTCTATATATGTCTGTTAAGTCCATTTGATCTATAGTGTTTTCACTGTTTCCCTGTTGGTTTTCCATCTCAATGATCTACCTACCCACTGTTGACAGTATGGTCTTAAAGTCCCCTACTCTTACTGTGTTGCTGTTCATTTCTCCTTTCAGTTCTATTAATATATGCTTTATATATAAAGGTGCTGATGTTGGGTATATAAATTTTTACAATTACTACATCCTCTTGAAGAATTGGCCTCATTGTCATTACATAAAGACCTTTTTTGTCCCTTGTGACAGTTTTCGACTTACAGTCTATTTTTTTCTGATAGAAGTACAGCCATCCTGTGTTTACCTGTTTAACATATTCCATGTTTGCATGGAATATCTCTTTCAGCCTATGTACGTCCTTAAAATTAAAGTGAGTCTCTTAGTGGCAGCATAGAGTTAGATCTTTTTTTCTTTAATCCATTCAGTTGATGTATGCCTTTTGATTGGGAAATTTAACTCATTTATACTTAATTATTGATAGGTAAAGACTCACCATTGCCATTTATTTATTATGTTCAGTTAGCCAGCATATAGTACATCATAAGTTTTTGTTGTAGTGTTCAACAATTTATTCGTTGCATATAATACCCAGTGCTTGCTCATTTTCTGACTTTTTAAAAATAATACTTTATTTATTTATTTGAGAGAGACAGAGATGGAGAGAGAGCATGAGTGGAAAGGATGGGGTGAAGCAGACTCCCTGCTGAGTAGTGAGCCCAATGAAAGGCTCAGTCCCAGGACCCTGGGATCATTACCTGAACCAAAGGCAGATACTTAACCAACCGAGCCACCTAAGTGTACCTGTTTTCTGACTTTTATAGTTCCTTTGTTCCTTTCTTACTGTAGTCCTTTGTGAATAACTTTTTGTGGTAATATGCATTGATTCCCTTCTCTTTATCTTTTCGGTATCTACTAGAGGATTTCCTTTGTGATTACCAGGAGGCTTACATTAAACATTTTATGGGGCACCTGGATGGCTCAGTTGGTCAAGCTTCTGCCTCTTGATTTTTGGCTCAGGCCACAATCTCAGGGTAATGCTCTCAGGGTCATGAGATTGAGCCCCACATGGTTCTCCACACTTAGTGCAGAGCCTGCTTGAGATCCTTTCCCTTTGCCCCTCTCCCCTAAAATAAATAGATAAAATAAATCTTTTTTAAAAATCTTGTATTTATAGTAGTCTATTTTAAGTTAATCACTTAAGTTCAATCACATATAAAAACTCCACCCTTTTATCCCCCTACAATATAAAAATATTATATTTTTATGGCATAATTTACTTCTTTTTATACTATATATCCATTAGTAAATCATTATAGCAATAATTATTTTTAATATGTTCTTTTAATTTTTATGCCAGAGTCAAAAGTGATTTATGTACCACCATTACAATATTAGAGAACTCTGACTTTGACTATATATTTATCTTTACCAGTGAGTTTTAGCATTTGTTTTAATCCTGTCATTAGCATCCTTTCATTTTAGCTTAAAGAACTCCCTTTAAGATTTCTTGTAGGGCAGGTCTAGTGTTGATAAATCCCCTCATCTTTTGTTTATTTGGGAAAATCTTTTATCTCTCATTCATTTACAAAGGACAGCTTTGCCAAGTATAGTATTTTGGATTGGCAGTTTTTTCTTTCAATACTTTGAATACATAATCCCACTCTCTTGTGGCCTACAAAGTTTTTTCCTGAGAAATCCATTTTCTCCTGAGATAGTCTTTTAGGGTTTCCCTTACGACAAGTCTCTGTGATAAGATAAGGTTTCCCCTGTGATAAGTCTCTTTTCTACTGCTTTTAAAAGTCTCTGTCTTTGGGGCACCTGGGTGGCTCAGTGGGTTAAAGCCTTTGCCTTCAGCTCAGGACATGATCCGAGGGTCCTGGGATCGAGGCCTGTATCCAGCTTTCTGTGTGGCAGGGAGCCTGCTTCCTCCTCTCTCTGCCTACTTGTGATCTCTCTCTCTTTCTCTCTCTCTGTCAAATAAATAAATAAAATCTTTTTAAAAAACTATAACTTTAAAAAAAATCTCTCTCTTCGATATTTCACATTTTAATTACATGACTTAATGAGGTCCTTTTGGGGTTCAATATGTTCAGGGTCCTTTATGTCTCATGTACCTGCATGTCCATATCTCTCCCCAAATTTAGGAAGTTTTAGCCATTATTTTTCTAGATAGGCATTCTTCCCCTTCTCTTCCTGGAATTCTCAAAATGCGTAACTCTTTCACTGCACAATTTACCATAAGTCTGATAGGTTTTCTTCAGTCTTTTTTCTTTCCTTTTTTATTTTTTCTTCTCTGACCAGATAATTTAAAATTACTTGCCTTTGATTTCATTGATTCTTTCTTCTGATTGATCAAGTCTGTTTTTGAAGTTCTCTATTAAATTTTTAAGTTCAGTCATATTCTTCAGCTCTAGAATTTGGGGTTTTTTATGGTTTCTATTTTTTTGTTGTTGAATTTTATTTGTTCATGTGTTGTTTTTCTAACTTTGTTTAGTTCTGTGTATTGTTTTGTAGGTTCACTGCAATTCTTTAAGAGGACTTTTCTGAATTCTTTTTCAGTCAGTTCATGCTTCTTCATTTCTTTAGGGTCAGTTATTGGAACATTATTAGTTTCCTTTGGTAGTTTTTTGTTTCTCTGGTTATTCACGATTTGGTGTCTGTACATTTGAAAGAGTGGTCAGCTCTCCCGGTCTTAGGCAGGGAAAGACCTTCACCCATCACTTAGCCTGGGTTTCTAAACAGGTCATTGGTAACATCCACAGGCAGGCAGGGCTTATGACAGGGGTCTCTGTTGGGTAGGGCCACTGCCCAGGCCTGAGGATCAGTGAGTGGACTGGCTGGATTCTACAGTTGGGCAGGTCTGCTCATTGGGCTTCACAGGTGGGTAGGGGTGCTGGCTGGGCTCCCTGGCTGGGTGGAGTTGTAGGCCAAGGTCCCTGGCTGAGCACTGCAACAGGCTGGGCTCTGTAATCAGGAGGAGTTGCTGTCTGTGCTCTGCAATTGCCCTTGCCAGGGGCTATAGGCTATGCTCCCCAGCTAGACAATGGCACTAGCTAGACTCTCTGATTGGATGAGCCACAGGCAAGGTTCCATAATCATCAAGGTTGGTGGGGTCACAGGCTGAGTGTGAGAGTTCATCAGAGCTGCTGGTTTGTCTTTGTGCTCATCTGGGACCACATGCTGGTTGAGAACCCCAGACAGACAGAACTACTGGTCGTGCTCCACAGTCAGATGGGATTAGCACCATAAGTGGGCAGAGCTACTGGCTGGGCTCTCTGGTCAACTGAAGTCCCAAGTAAGGAGGTGCTACCACCCCCAAGATCTTAGCACTGGTCTCTGTGAGTTCTATCCCTTCTTCGTTACTAGTTGACCCCCAGTAGTCTAGCCCTGCTAAGTCCCCCAGTGTTTCCTGTAAGTGCTCCAGAACATTGGGGAAGCTGACGTCTGTCTCAGGCTTTCTTTTCCCCACTAGAGAAACTGTAGACCCAGGAAAACCCTTTCAGTGTTGTTCTGTGCTGACCCCGTAGGAGGCAGTGGCTGTTCAAAGTGAAAATGTTCTTCTTACCTTTCAATGCAGCTTTTCTCAATATCTCAGCCTCACTCCTGGGGTTCTAGGGCTTTCTACAAAGGCATTCTTGTTTGTAAATAGCCACTAAACTATATTTTTGTGAGGGAACTAGAACCAGGAAACTTCCATTCTGCCACCTTGCTGATATCACTCCTGTGCTTATATATTTCTAAATGTTACTGCATTTAGACCCGCATGTTTGTTGCTTCAGACTATTTCTCATCTTTCCCTTGTAACTTATGAAGAATCTATACAATTTTTGTGTCTTATCCTCTAATAGTAGACTCTTTTCTGAAGAGATAGGCTCAAAGCAATACCACTTGTATCAACATCAACCTGAAGGCCAAGAGCTCGCAGGAAAAGACACTGGACAAGATGAATACCTCTACATTAGAGGCAAGGATCCTAGCGGCACTCCAGCTCTTCCCAGTTTAAACCCTTTGTCCTGGCAATGGGAGGAGGTTGAAACCAGGAGGACGTTGAGAAAGGGCACAATGGGAAGAAGCTATCCCATTCTTTTTTATGTAAGCCTTATTTAAAATGTGATCATAAGAACAAAATTTGTTGAAATATCCATTGCTCTGCAGTCACGATGTGGTTTACATACATTATTTCATTTAATCTTGTTAAGAACCATAGGGGGTAGGAAATATCACCTCCATATTCACAAATATGGAGAGAACTTGGTGGTAAACAGTAATAAGTGAAGAACAAGGACCTAAGCAGTGGCCTGGCTGATTCTCTCAATTCTCTCAGTTTTCACTCCCCTGACATGTCCCACATATCAAACGTCAAGAAAGCCTAAAATGCAGAAAGTCAGAGCCATGTATGGCCTTTTAATGTTACTCCAGAACCCTAAAGTTCTCTATTTAAAATGGGGTTCTATAAGAGCGCCTAGGTGGCTAAGTTGGTTAAGTGTCCAACTCTTGGTTTTGGCTCAGGTCCTGATCTCATGGGTGCTGAGATCAAGCCCTGCACTGAGCTCTGCACTCAGCGGGGGTCTACTTGAAGATGCTTTCTCTCTGCCCCTCCCCCCACACATGCATGCTCACTCTCTCTCTCTCTCAAATAAATAAATAAAATCTTAAAAATAAAACAAAACAAAATAAAATGGGGTCCTGGGACTGGTACAAACACTTATTTTTCAAAAAAGGAATAATCTACTAATATCTGGCTTTTAAAAGTTGCCAGAGATCAAAGACAAGTATATTTTGCATTCCCTCTGTCCTTTCTCCATGTGTCTTAAATTTCCTAGGTCCCAGCCACAGACATAATCCTTAAGTGCACAGGCATATAGACCAAACTCACATTGCACCAGCCCATCTTCCTGACACAGGCCTTGATGGGTGTGGCCATCAGAGAAAGAGCATAGTTCCTGGGCCTTCCGTTAAGCAAACACTTGGGACCGAGTTTAGAAGCAGGAGTTAGGAGCACACCTAACTGCTGTGCATAATAAAGAAAAAGAAATTCTATTATTGTTGGAGGAATGTGTAAAGGAAGAGAAAGGGGAGAGCTGGAACCTCTGTGGATATAAATGTCTCAGGAAATACTCCTAAGGAACATAAGGAACATGTCCATATTTACATATAAATCACATATACTACTACAATTTTAAATGCTCCCACCTCCCCAACTCTAGAAAAGTTAGTTTGACCTCCCTAAACCCTAAATCACTTTCCCTGCTCTAGAAAAAAGTAACTGAGAAGATTGGAAGAAAGGTCAGAAACAGCTTTCTTAATTCTTTCAAACTGGTGCAACTTCCCGTTTTACAGGCTTAAAGAAATGTGTGGAAGAGGATGGTGTCACCTCAGAAGCAAGAAAGGAAAACACTATTAGAGGATGCTCGCCACAAGTTAAAAAATCTTATAAACCTATGCCATTGGTTTTCATTCCTATGGCTTCTAGAAAAAGGGAGGAAGTGTGTTCCTGAAACTTTCTGGAACCTCAACAGCCAGCCCCCAGCTCTGACTCTGTTCTACCATCTGTCTCCCTGAGAGGGTGCAGAGAACAAGGATCTCAGCTAGCAGACACCAGAGTTAAACTCCAGTGAACTTTTCAGCCCACATTTTCCACATGCCTACCCTCCTAATCTAATTCAGCATCAGGATTCATGCAGAGGTTGACTCTCTTGAACTTATTTACAAGTTTTATCATTATGCTTGCCTACATTATGCAAGCAGTTTGCAATCTCCCCTAATTCTCTGACTTTAATTATATAATTGAACAAGCCAAAAACTCATTTTTCCCAGGAAACATTAAACATTACCATCTTAATGAAATTCTTAATGAAATGGTCCACTATGCATGCAAATGACCCAGAGTGGCTGGGCCCCTAGCTTATCACTGGGCAAGGCAGTAGGACAAATATTCCTTCTTTTGTCACTCCCTGGGAAATGGCAGTCCTCACCCACACTTTTGGCTGGAATGATAATTCCAAAAGACCAGAAGATGGGCCTCTGTAAGACACATGGATATAATTAAGATTAGTTGAAAAGAGTGTAAATGAAGTAGGAGCTGATCTTAACCTATACAAATCAAAACTTATTTTCAAAGCTGAAAGAGCTCACTTAAACTTGTCTTGCCAATTAAAAAATAAAAGTTATCAACTTTACTTGCTTTCTCCAGAGACCAGGGGTCTGAAGAGATTAACAGTTCTCTTCTCAACTTACGTTCCAGGATGGAAAGCAGGAAATGGCAAGAATATAAGAAACTTGGGTGGAGCTTCTGAAATTTTCAGCATAATTAAGGGATGACTCAAGTATCTGTTCCTTCCCAAATGCATTTTTCAAATGCCCTTGTTGCATAAGACTCAAATCCTCTATATACCACAAGCCGTCCTCATGCCAAAGTCACTGCCTGCCAAAAGCTAAAATGGAAGGAAAGCAGACCTGCTCACACTTTTGTTCAAATGGACAACAATGTCCTGTGCTAAGTAGACACTAAATGAAAGTATTTATTAATAGATACTATTTATGTAACAAATTCCCAGTTCTCGAGCCTTGTCAAATCCTCCACTGCCAGGAAAATGTCAAGATACCCAGAATGTTCAACACAGAACCTCACCCTAAACATTCATGGAACTTTAAAGAAGAGAAGGCAATTGCTGTAGCTATCGCAGTGCCTGGCTGATGAAGCGTTATTTTCCTTCTTAAATTCTTCCATTTTTCCAAAGAAGCACTCAAAGGAGAAGGAAAATTATATCTTTAAGGTTTTTAACGGCTTTATTGAAATATAATTCACCTACCATATAAGTTACCCATTTAAAAAGTATACAATTCAGTGGTTTATTGTATATTATTAATTTTTTAATTGTGGAAAAATATTTGTATCATAAAATTTGCCATTTTTAAGTGGAATCAAATCATGACGTTTTGTGTCTAGCTCACTCCATTTAGTATAATGTCTTCGAGATTCATCCATGTGGTAGAATGCATAAAATTTTGTTCCTTTTTATGGCTGAGAGATACTCCATTCTATATATGTATGTTATTCATTCATCTGTTGATTATAGGTTTGCTGTTGTTGTTTAAGTCTTTGAATGCAGAGCATTGGGAAATCTCAAATCTCAATTCACAATACGCTCTTGTCATCTACCAAGATGTGCCTGTCTGGGTTTTCTTCATTTCTTCATCTGTAAAACATATAACTGTGTTATTTTAATTTATATGAATACAT
Source organism: Spilogale gracilis (assembly GCA_004023965.1). Classification (NCBI taxonomy): domain Eukaryota; kingdom Metazoa; phylum Chordata; class Mammalia; order Carnivora; family Mephitidae; genus Spilogale; species Spilogale gracilis. The sequence goes on along the minus strand of PITA01007866.1, from coordinate 36,896 downwards.
TTGATTTATATAAATCTCATTCTGTTTCTCACTTGTTCACTCAATTCTGTGTTTTTCAACTCTGCCAATATTACTATGGTAGCTAACTGTTAATTGTTTAATGTTTAGTCTCTCCAGTGTAGCATAAGGAGACTAAATGGTCTCATTTTATTTTTCCAATGAGGAAGATGACTCCAGAGTAATTGCTATCTTTCTCCCTGAGATGCTCAACAAATCTCTCAATCTCTCTAAGCCTTGGTTTCTTTGTCTGTATAATGAGGGAGTTCCACCAGATCCCAGCTCCTTAATGGGCAGTATGCATCAAATGACCAAGAAACTTTAACAAAATAATGTGCCCAACCCAACAGCAAAATCAAAAGTAGTAAGACTCTGGCATAAATAAGTGTTGGGGGGGAAACATTTGCCAGATGATTCTGATATGCAGTCCTGCTAAACCCCCTGCACAAGATGGATCTCTGAAGTCCCTTCCAGTTAATACACTTGGATTCTGTGACTATAGGAAAAATCTCTTGGCAAAGGTCCTACAGCAAGCCAAAGCCTAGAACCTGGCAATAAAAATGATGCCTGTGTCCCATCTCTCTGTTTTCTAAATATAAAATCTATTTTAAAAGCATTTATGCTGTTTTATTGCTACCCTCTATAAGTATATTCCAAGGATTAACTGCTCCCTGGTTAACGCACTCATCCACAACTCCTCGGGGTTCAATCCTTCCTTAGCTTGGATCATGCCCTCTGGTTCTTATATTTGATAAAAGCTGAACGAGGCTGGGAACATCTTTCATTTCTATTCCCATCAGAAAGCTGTGTAGCTCAATAGGGTCACCTCTGCTTTTGCAAGGAATACAGATCTGGTTTCTATAGTCTGGTTTAAGAGAAAATATTGGTCTTACTCTATACATATTGTGCTACTCATGACTCATCCTCTACACCTCGTTCTGAATTCAATAATCAAAACTAACACTCACAGGTTTCTCTTTCTTGCCCCCAAATAACATTGTCTTAAAACTTGGAATTAGAGAGAATAGGAAGAAGAAAATAAAAATTACTATAATCCCCCTACTGAAATAATTTTTCTTTACAAACACTTCCCCAGCATCATAGTCTTTGTTCAGGCTGCTATGACAAAGTGTCCCATGCTGGATGGCTTATAAACAGGCGCGTATTTTCTCATAGGTTCTGGAAGCTGGAAGTCCAAGATGAGGGCCCTCTTCCAGACTGCAGACTGCCAACTTCCTGTTGTAATGTCACCCGGCAGAGAGCAGAGAGGAAGCAAGCTCCCCATGACTCTTCTGAGGGCACTTCCCAGGAGGCCCCCATCCTCACGCTTTTGTTTAATCTGCATCACCTCCCAAAGACCTCACTTTCTAATAAGAACACATTGGGGGATAGAGTTTCAACATATGAACTTGGAGGGGACACAAAATTTCAGTCTATAACGTCCTTACTTATTTCAGTTAGTGATACTGTATCGGTCCCATTGCTCAGCCCCTAAGCCCAGGAATTATGTTTGGCTCCTCTCTTTTCCTTTCCACCTCCAACCCATCAGCTCAACTTCTAAATACATCCTGAATCCATCCTCTTTTTTTCTGTTACCATTCTTACCACCTTAGGCCAAAGCACATCATCTCCTACCTGAGCTTCTGCTCACTTAGCCTCTCTGGTAAATTGCTGAAAGAATACAAAATACTGACTGACAGAACCAGGAGACAAAAATACTCAAACTGGCTTGAAGAATTAGGCCAAAAATAACAGGACTGAATTTAATACAAATAAATGTAAGTTTCTGCATTTACTTTCCAAACTTCCATGGCACCAGTTACAAGACATACTTGGGTGATTTATTTGACTGCAAGCTTAATTAAGAAAACAATGTGATGCACCCAACTGAAAAAAAAAAAAAGTTCATACTACTTTGGCTGAATAAATAGAAATGCTGAGTCCAGTACAAAAGATATGACAGGGTTTCTTTATGCTAGTCATATACAATGTTGCATTCTGGGCACCAGATTTGAGATATATATATATGTATATCTTAATCAATAATCAATTATGGTTAAGAAGTATTTGAGCAAAGCTAAACTGAGTCACATGACAACAGCTGAAATAACTGGGGACACTTGTCTGAAAAAGAGAAGACAGAGGGTCTCAAGGGCACACCCAGTGTGGAGGGTGGAGCCTGTGAAGGCCTTGCTCCTGCCCAAAGGAGACGTTTCTAGCAATGTAGCTTGAGAATGTAAGGGCAGACTTTGGTTCAAAAGAAATCCTCACCTCCTTCAGGCATCCGCTGAAATGCCTCCTCCTTCTCCAGGCAGAAGCCTGTGCTGCTCACCTTGTCTGGATAGCGGGGTCATGCTCCCCCGTGTCACCACCCCATTGCACTCTCTTCCCTGCACTCATTGCCAGCCAGCGTTATCCTGGTTTTCACTTTAGGGCATCCGCCTCCCCAGCTTCACTGCGCCCTGTGTGAGAGGAGGGATCCTGGGTATCCTGTTCACCATAACATTCTGGGACTGAGAGAAGGGTCTGGCATGCAGGAAGTGCTCAATAAAGACTGATGAAAGAAGTAAATGGGTAAATGAATGCCTTCCTCCCCACAGGAGCTTCCAGCATGACAAGGTCATGTAGAGCCATTCTCAAGAGGCCTGGTAAAGCCTTTGGGGTTCCTTCCAGGAAAAGAGGTTGCAGAGAGTTGAATTCATTATCTCCTGTGTCCTGGGCCTTCTTCACTCAGTATTTCTCATCCCCTGACTCCGTCTGCAGATCGTGGATGGCAGAAGCCTTGGATGCTTCCTGGTCTCAGACTGTCCTGAAATCAGAACCGGATTTTGGTGTCTCCCCAGAGGGAGCTCCTGCTCTCCCTCCAGATTTGGCTAGCTAGGGCTTCCTCAAGCCCAGAGCATGGCAGATCTTTGGCCTCCATTCTAGATTCCACGGAGATGTTCAGAGACTCGGGCTCATGTAGAAACCAAGAGGAAGGGTGCCTGGGTGGCTCAGTGGGTTAAGCCTCTGTCTTCAGCTCAGGACACGATCTCGGGGTCCTGGGATGGAGGCCTGCATTAGGTTCTCTGCTCAGCAGGGAGCCTGCTTCCCTCCTCTCTCTATGCCTGCCTCTCTGCCTACTTGTGACCTCTCTGTCAAAATAAATAAATAGAGTCTTGAAGAAGAAAAAAAAAGAAAGAAAAGAAACCAAGAGGAAGGCTCCAGAAGACTTCCTCTCAGCCTGATACATGACTTCCTGAAAGGTGAAATGAATCCAGCAGGTAGATTTTTGTCTCCAGTCATGTCTTTAGAAGGCCACTTTAAATGTAGGGCCAGGAAAATAATAATAGTCATTTCTGCCTATATACATGGAACCTATCAATGGTATACAGGTTCCCCCAATATCTAAAAATAGAGTGTTCCAATGAAACCTTTCCTTACTAAAGGGAAATAATGTACAGTGAAGAAGTAATCACCATTTCATAGAAGGGAAAATCCTTTTTGGATTTCTCTTTCAGTTAGAGAAAATAGGTACTAACCTTGAGTTCTTTCGTAAAAAGCAAACTGGCATAAAGGGAACTTTTGGATAGCAGAGGAAGCCTGTATTTTTAAATTAAAAAACAGACGACAAAACAGTATGTTGAATATAATTCCATTTTTATTATAAAATATAATACATATAAAAAGTCTGGCAAGAAATATATAAAAACATTAACTATGTAATTGCTGAATAGGGGGACCATGGGTATCTTTATTTTCTTTTCTAGAATTAAAAAAAATTGGTGATGTTGCAAAAGCAATTTTAATTTTCATAACTTGAAATGGTGTTTGGGGTTAAAAGGTGGTTTGCTTGCTAAAGAAAATGTTTTTACCTTCTTCTTGAGACTGATCAGGAAGTGGGAGAGGAGGTTACATTTGTGGGGCATCCACCTCATACGAGGGGCGGCACCCGCTACAAAGGCTCTCAGGCACCACCCAGGCTTACTGAATCCAAATCTGCATTTTCACACCATACCCAGATGAATCACTTGCACCCTACAATTCCAGAATTGTGACTTTACAAATGAACCCCTCACCCCCACGCCCAACCAGTGTTGCTATGGAAATTGCCAGACCCTCCCTCTGCCCCCACTTCTTGCCTCTTCCCCCAAATGGAAGCGCTCTGCCATCCTCACAGGAGCCCTGGGGCCCCAGAGGAGAAAAGCTATTTCCAAAAACACTTTACTATTCAAAATAATGCCTGGCACTTGGTGGTTTATATGTGTAAGCCTAAAGGGTAACTAGACCCCCGCCCCTCTCCGGCAGCCAGAGCGGTGGTGTGCCAGTAAATGTTCAACAAGCAGCCCGGGGCGGAGCCCTGATTTGTAGCCTTTGTCAATGTCCATGGAGTCACTACTCCCACCAGGGCCATTAATTCCACGCCCCCACGGTGACGTCCCCGAATGTGGCGCCGCAGGGGATGGCTCACCCGAGCGGGCACAAGCAGGTAGGCACCAGCTTCAGCAAGCCCCTCAGCCAGAGCCTCGTTTTTCTGGGTCAGGATCCTTCGTAGTAGAGGGGAAGCCACAGCATTATTTCAGCTAATGAGGACATAATGTTTTGTTGTTGGCTTCCACAACCATTTAAATTTATCCATCTCTAATTAGTTTTGGAAAGCAGAAAACGACTCGCCAAATAGACAGCGCAACAGACTGTCAGGCCGTAAAATTGTCTGCGCTGGCTGTTCACTCGGAAAACACAGGGAGTCTTGGGTTTGCAACAGAGGAGGGTTGGGAAGCCTGGGATCAGCCTCATGAATAGGACATTTCCAGCAGCTACTACGCTGGAGGAGAAAGGGATTCAGGAATAGCCTGCTGCCGTGTATTTACCCTTAATTCTTCAGTGTCTATTCTTGTTCATTTCTCAAAAGGGATGAGCTATTGGCAGACATGCAGTTTTGAGTTAGGAAGCTAGGAAGTCCACTTGGGAATCCCAGGAGGAGTTAGGCTGACCAAGAGGAGAGGGAAGACCGTATGGGTAATGGGAAACAAACACATAGAGGAAGGAAACACAGACTATTTGAAAAACATGGAGCTGGTCCACTTGGCTGCAGGAGAAGGTAGTTCCTTTTTCGTCACTGTTAGCCGCTACTTACTGAACACTTACCATGTGCCAGGCTCCATGCTCAGCACTTTGTCAATTATCTCATTGACTCCTCCCAGAAATCCTGTATCATCATCATCATCTCCTTGTTACATGGAAGGAGACTGCACTTTAAAAAGTTGAAGACATTTGCTCAAGGTCACACAGCTAGTAAGAAAAGGGGCCAGAACTGCAACCCAGCCAGGCCTTCAGATTCTGAGGGCCAGGCTACAAGTATTGCCATGCAACACCTATAAATCTGTGGGAGAGGCCAGGGCAGGGCTGGAAAGGAAGATGTCCCTTCCTAAGGCAGGTTCCAAGAAACTCTGAGCAAGCAGAGAGGCAGAGGAAGGGAGAGGAGGTGGACCCCCGACACTGCCCCAGGTCCTGGGGGCTGAGACTGCAGTATCCACCTTCCAACAGCCTCACCTACTGGTTTGACCCAACTCAGAACATTCCTGGATACCACGCTCAGTTCTGAAAATGACATTTTCCAAGAAATACTGAATAATCAATGCATAAGCCCAAGGGAATAACTAGACTATAAAGAGATTCAAAACTACCCTTGTATAGCCAGGCTTGGTCACTAGAAGTCTCCCATGTGCAATCCTTCATGCTCTTTCTCCTTCCACAGGGACCACAGAGTTCATTTGTCATAGAAGGCAGAACCACAAGCCAGAAGAAGCAGGATCTCTGAATTACTGCTTGGGAACAAGCCCCCCAGTCATCAAAAACACTGAATTAAACTTCATGAGAGCAAAAAATAAACTTATATTTAGAAAGGTTCTTGATTGTTTGCTTGGTTGGTTGATTGGTTGGTTTATACCATTTGCCAAAGCAACTGGAACCATTAGCCTTGAGAAAGCTGGAGGGTCATCATGATATCCAATCTCAAATACCTGGTGGGCCACCATATGTTAAAAGATTTCTTGATGTTACTCCAAGAGAAAGAACTAAGACTGGGCCTAGTATCTGTAAGGAGACTGATAACAACCCAAGGTAAGGATAAAAATTCCTAAGAATCAGAGATGTTCAAGGATCTGGCTCCTACGCACCTCCCTATCCCACCACATTCCACTTGGCTACCCCCCCTTCCTTCTGATCCATGAGCATCATGGGCTCTTTCTTGCCTCTGAGCCAATAGGCATTAGATCCCTCTGCCTCAAACACTCTCTCTGACTCCTCGAAGGCCTTATTCATATATATATTCAACAGCTGTTCATTGTCCCATACCCGCTCCATGCCAGGCACTGTTCTGGGGGCTTGGGATACAAACCAGTGAACAAAATAGACCAAAAAAATCACAGCTCTCATAGAACTTCAATTCTAGCCAGAGATAAACATTGTAAAGAATGAATATAATAAACAAGTAAGTACTCTGAAATAAAAAGAAAGCTATAGCAAAGAAAGGAGGAGTGGGAGTTCTGGGATAAGAGGCAGGAGTGGTTACAGACAAGTTGCCATTTTAAGGAGGGAGGGCATGCAAGAGGAGGCCTCATTGAGTTGACAGTGAGCTAACAGTTGAAGGAGGTGAGAAAATTAGTCAAAGAATACCTGGGGGAAGAGCATTCCAGGTAGAGCAAAGGCCTTGTCGTGGAAGCATCTCTACTATGTTCCAAGAACAGCAAGAGGGCCACCGTGGGGTGCGGTGAGCAAGGGTGTTATAGTCGGGGAGGGTGTGAGAGAGGCATCAGGGGCAACTGAGGCTTCAAATGTCACCTCCTCAGGGACGCCTTTATGAATCCCCAAATCTGCATTACATTTCTCTCCCTCCATCCCATTATTTTCTCTCACAACATGTTTCTCTTTCATGACATTATGTTCATTTTCTAGGGCTGCCACAATGAAGCACCCCAAACACATCACCTCACACTTCTGGAGGCTAGAAGGCCCAAATGGAGGGACCAATGTTGGTCTCTTGTGGGGACTGTGAGGGAAAGACGTGTTCCAGTCTGTCTCCCTGGCTTGGAGATGACCCTCTTCTCTGCTGTGTCTCTTCACACCCTTATCCTTCTGTGACCATCTCTGTGTCCACATTCCCCCTTTTTATAAGACCGTCAGTCACACTGGATGAGGTGAGCTCACTTTAACTTGATTACCTCTGTAAAGACCCTGTCTCCAAAAAAATGTCACATTCTGTGGTCCAGTGGGGGAGGCCAGAACTTCAAAATATGAATTTGGGGGAAGACAATTCCACCCATAAGCAAACACTGTAAATTATTATTTTACCCATGTGAGGAATTGTTGAGCACCTGTAATCCCCACTGGACTGTTGGTGCCCCCAGAGGAGGGACCAAGTCAACATCAGTCATCTCACTGTCCCAGCATCTAGTGCAGTGCCTGGCAGGGACTCAAGGCCGATTGGGTGCTTAATTAATATTTGTGATGACATGAATCGCTGTTGGAATAAGCTACCTTCAGATCCATTGGCTGCTGGACCCTAGAACCATGGGACAGAAGTTTGGTGGTCATCTGGGGGTGATTCAGCCATCACAGGACATGGGTGGACAGAGAAAACTCAAAATCCTTTCCCAGGCTGAGAGCTGTAATTCCCTGGTATTTCTGAACTAAATCCCTAAACTCCTTTTGTTCTGCTGCAGAAGAGGCCAAGCAATCTCCTCTTGTCCTTCAGTTCTGCCGAGTTCTTTCTTTCCATTTAAAATCCTCTTCTCTCAGGGCCACCCCTCGAGGCTGTGCTGTGTTCTGTTGACAAATTAGAAGTCCTACTGGGTTTCCAGCTTTATACTGCCCATTGGCCCTTTGAAAAAATTACCAGGTAATCATTCCTGTAGTTTTAATGAAGCCAGTTTACAGGCTCTCTTGTCTCCCCCATCCCCTTAGAATCACCATGTATGGAAGTAAAAACCTCTGGACAGAGACCAATGATGCATCAAAAGTTTCATTTGGAGGTGCTGATCTGTGGTGGAATTTCAGAGATGTTATTTAACTTGTCTGTACCTCAGTGTCCTCATCTACAAAGTGAAGATCATAACTAATGGATTCATAGCATAAAGACCTAGGGATATCCACACACACTAAAGGTTTATAGACATTGTCCTAATGTGAAATGTTTTATTATATGATGACAATTTTGAATGGCAGAAACCATTTTATTAAATGTGTTGTGAGATAATAGAAAATACCCTCATTGGTCTCTGTTTCCGGTTCCTGATGCAGAGCTTCCCAAAAGCTTGTCATTTCCTAAGTCTCTAATGAGACTACTCTGGGTGAGCTCTTGGATAGGGGCTTGTCTGATTAGACACTTGGGATCTTTAGCCTCACCCTATCCCCAATCACTCTCTAGAGGACAGGGGTGGGAAATAAATCATGCCTACATGAGGAAATCCCAAGACTTCGAGGTTCGCAGAGCTTCCACAGGGGCAACACATCCACACCGTGAAGGCAATATACCGCAGCCCAGTGGGGACAGAAGCTCTTGCACTCGGGACCCTCTCACATCTCGCCCTCTGTATATCTTCATCTGTACCCTTTATCGTGCCATTTAATAAACTGGTAAACACTAAGTCTTTCCCTGAATTCTGTTCTGATTCTTTCTAGCTATATGACTTGAGCAAGCTTATTTACCTCTTTGAGCCTCAGTTTTTGTAAATTAGGAACAATAATCCCATCTCCTAGCATCCTGATACAGGATAAAGAAGATAATTCACACAAGGCTCTTTGCAATAGGCATGCAGCAAGTGTTAGCTAATTATAGCAGACATAGCACTGCTAAAAATTTCTTGAAAAATCTTTCCAAAATGACCCAAAACATTAGACAAACTCTGGTTCTGAATGACCTTGTTCTCAGAGTTTTGCTCATAGTTGAGACTTGGACAGTTGATATGATGAAGCTCAGGATGAAACTGAACCATTCTAGCAAAACTCCTGCCAATTTCTGTGGTGTTCCCTTATTAAGAATTAGACCCCATGGAGGATGAAGAAGGAAAAAAGGTCAAAGAACCCATAAAGATATATTTTGATACATCACAGAAGAGAACTTGGCATGCCTGGCAAACATTTGCAAGCAAAATCAACATTCAAATCTCTTTGGTAAGCCTCTGAAAGGAGGAGGGGGTTGGTCATGAAGTCAAGGTAAGGTCTGGGTGGGAGAGGCAAGGCAGAACCAGGTGTACAGGAAAAGGAGGGACCTGTGGCCAAAGCAGAGAGTGTGTGCCAGGGAGCGGTGAGCACAAGTTTCCTTGCCTTCCATTCCTTGCCTATTCCACCTTCCTCTTCCCTTCCCAAAATAACTCAGCCCTTTGGCTAAGCTATCAGGATGTTCCAACTTGGTTCTGCTTGCAGTGTTTCCCCAGCTAGCTAATTAAACATAGCACATTTAATTGAATCATGCCGAAGCCCATAGCTGATGTCTCTACACCCAGAGGGGAAAAGGTGGGTTGTGATAAAAACCAACGGAGTCTTACGGGTGCCGGCTAGAATTGTGTAGATATTTTCAAACCTCAGCATAAAAAGCATGATATTTGAGGCAGTATCATGTATAGATTAGAGTAATCTCCCAAACAAGGGAAGAGAAGATATCCCCTTTATACAACAACAGTTCAGTAAATTTTGTTTAGCTTGTGTAGGATACAGTTAATTACAGTAATTTATCAAAGTGGCACAAGGTGGTATTCGCACACACAAAGAGTATTTTCCCACAGTTGAAAATCCTTAGTTTTATATAAGCTGGAGCTAGTACTAATTGAATTTTCACTTGGGTAGATAAAATCTTTAACAACTCCGGAATAACTAAATGCTCTTTGCTCAATGATGTGGATCAGGATGATTTACAACACCTTTCACACAATCATGCTAATTTTGCTTTCATATGATTAATTAAAACAATATGTTCATTCTTCCTAAAGTGGAATTAGGGCACCCAAGGAGTTGGTTTTTATTACCAACTTCCTTATCCAGCAATAAAAGCAATTTTCACACATTGTCGTCAAGAAAGTGGTAAATACATGGGGCCTGATGGAAAATCTTTGTCAAATTCAACATTGTTCTTTGGAAAGCAACAGAGGTAGTCTGGTGGGCAGATGGCAGTTTCTAGGACTTCAAAGCTGGAAAGGACTTTAGAGGCGATCTCATGAAAACCCCATGCCACAAATGAGAAGACTAAGGCAGCCAACATGCTGTCCCCGGCTGATAAGGCTCCATGTGGGGCAGAACTGATATCAGTATCTAGCTACCCTGATATTTAACCCAGTCTTCTGGAGAAAGAGCCCTGGACTGGGAGCGAGCAAACCTGGATTTAAGACCCGATTCTACTGCTGATTCACTGCAAGACCTTACAAGCACGGAATCTCTCTCTCTCACTTTCCTCTTCTGTAAAATTGGGATGGCAGTGCTTACACCATCAGTCTTCTAAGATAAGAGGGCCAAAAGATAGACGAAGTCTGTGTGAGGCACTCCTCCATCCCTAACCCCCATTTGCTCCTGAATTTGCCAGACCACTCTGCTTCAATGCCTTACCACCCTCCACTCCCTAGGTTCCTCAAAAGGTCCATCCTTCTTGTTTTTTCCTGCTGGTGGAAGTTGAAGACTGGGCGACAGAAGGTCCCACAATTAATTAGTGGCAAAGTTGGTTTGGAGCCCCTATAACTGCCACCTCAAGATGCTGCCTCCTCCCTGTGCCCATTCCTCAGACCCCTGCCCTCTGGCATGAGTGACAATGGATGACAACTCTCTTGGGTGGCCATCCTTGATCCTAAGGGATCCCTACTCTACCCTGAGTTCCCTTGGTTCATCTAGCCATTCCCAAAAAGGGCACCCTTTTTCAAAGGGACCCTCTGATAGCAGATACAATTTCTTCATCAGTTAAAGATGGAAAAGACTTCAACCACCTTTGTTTTACAGATGGGAAAACTGAGGCCCAAAATAAAAGGAAAGACAGCACTATTTACTAAGCACATCTGATGTGCCAGACATCTCTTAGGATGCTTTCTCAGGTCATCACACTGCCTTCAAGGTCACCTGGCTGCTAAGAGCTTAATCAAGACTCACTCAGGACTGCTCTGTTTCCCATGCAAATGCCAGTCCTCTCTGAGGCTTCCTCCCTGCCACTCATGGAGCATGAGTGTCTAGTGTGAACTAAGTGTTTTACATGGACTAATCCATCATATACTTTGAACAATCCTCAATGGTGATTGGGGGAAGTTGGGATAGTAATATCACCCTTACTTTGGAGATGAGGGATGGGAAGCAAAGAGGTGAAGTCTCTTGCCTGAACTCACATGACCAGTGAGGACAAAGACTAAGATCCAAATCCAGGCATGGTATCTCCAGAGCACACAGTCCGAACTGCTGTGCTCAACTGCCACCTCCAATATCCTGGCTCTCCTTAAACTTCTATTAGGTCTGCAAGGCCTTTGGACCTTAATGGAGCAATGCTCACCATATAAACATACAATAAAGTCAGTTAGGAGGTGCCAACTGCAGGTGTCACAAGCCTTCAAACAGATAGCCAAAGACTTCAAATGGACCTTCAAGAGTTCTTGCTTCCCTCTAAGGATCACTGGCTCTGGCTCCACAGATGCCATTAGCATAATGACAACCATGCTAGCAGCCTCGGCCCCCATGCTGCCGTTCCTGCAAGACTGGCTGCCTCCCATGACCTCCCCTCTGCTTCACGCTCCGCTGAAGAGTACAGACAGCTGCGTTCATCTACTGCAGGAGTCTTAAAAACCACTCAGCAACCGCCGCCCTTGTCCTGTGGCCAGTTCACCAGAAAGACCCATGGGTCTCTCCAAGCTGGCCTGACATTCAAAAGAAGTGAAAGCAATAGAATAAAAACCATGGGTGATGTGAGGGTAATACAGCAGGGAAAAAATAAATAGGGGTCTTCTGCAGGTGAAAACATTAGTTCATTCACTGAAGATGTTTATTATTACCATTTCTCACCTTCCAATCTCAGTACTTCTAAGAAAAGATTCTAGACTTACACCAAATAATCAAATGTTTCTTCTAGATTCTTTAAAAATGAAAAAAAAAAAAACAATTACAAGGATTTGTATTTCACTTCTGCAAGAAAGAAGGAATTATACATATCTCTACAAAACAGCCACAAATGATTTTGTCATCCTTTGAAGATAATATCAGATAGAGAAAGAAAAAATAGGAAACGCTTTCTATAAACCCTGATACTAAGACTCATGCTTGGGGCATATGGGTGGCTCAGTAGGTTAAGAGTCTGACTCTTGATTTTGGCTTGGGTCATGATCTCAGGGTTGTGAGATCATGTCCTGAGGCTCAGAGTTCAGCATGGACTCTGTTTGAAATTGTCTCTCTCTCTTCCTCTGCCCCTCACCCCCACAAGCTCATGGAGAAACGCTAAGACTGTGAGCTTGGGTGTTGGGCTCCCTGAGTCTTATTCTCATCCTACCCCTTACAAACTGTGTGCCCTTGAGCAAATGACTTGTCTTGCCCAGCATTACTCTCTCTTCCTCTGTAAAGTGGGGATGATGCTAATAAGTAGACCGATGTCATGGGACTGTGATCGGGGTTAAATGAGATTGTGTATGTAAAGCTTTCAAAAATGTGGTGGTTGGGCGCCTGGGTGGCTCAGTGGGTTAAAGCCTCTGCTTTCAGTTGAGGTCATGATCTCAGGGTCCTGGGATCCAGGCTCACATCCGGCTCTCTGCTAGGCAGGGAGCCTACTTCCTCTTCTCTCTGCCTACTTATGATCTCTCTCTCTGTCAAATAAATAAATAAAATCTTTTAAAAAAAAATGTGGTGGTTATTGGCACAAGATTACTTTTGTCAACAAATACAATATTTATTATATTAAGGAGAATTCTACTGGAAGGGACAGAAACCAGCTGAAATTAGTTTAAATAAAACTAACTCATCTGGAGGTACACAGGTGGTGCTGGCCCCAAGCTAGTCAGGATCCAGAAACTCAAACAGCTTTAGAATTGCTCTCTGATCAACTTTCTAGATTTCATGTTAGCTTTGGTCTGTGAGTTGTCCTCATTGTCTCAGGCTCCTTGGGAATCAGTTCCTTCAGCTTATGACACGGGGACAGGCGAGAGCTACCACTTCCACCTTCAACTCAAAAAATTCCAGGGCACTTATATGCCTTTTTCAGCGGCTTGGGAAGTGGAGACCGTAATTGTCTACCCCATCTGAAGGACATGGGGCACAAGAGAAGTTTTCCAAAGGAAGACGGCTGCACTTTGCTGGGCAGAACTAGAACAAGAGATGTTCGTTACACCTGTTATCAATACGTGACCTAGCTTGTCATAAGCAAAGTCCTTTTCAAGAATACACACCACCCATGCCCATCTGTAATGTTCCATATATATACACGTTATCCAACATATAATAGAGATGAACCATATACTATAGCGATTTTGCAGAGATAAGCTTATCTCTCTTCTATCCTCCACAGTGCCCAGCACAGAACAGGCTCTCTAAGAAGTATTTGTGGGGTGACTAATAATTTAGCTCTAAAATCAAATTACATACTGTGCTATTTGGAATGAATTAGATTATGCGTCAGCTAAAAAAATAACTGCCCCCCCCCCAGTCTCAGTGTTTTAGCATAACCTGGTTTCTCACTCACACAGTCTACTGTGACACAGATGACTCTCCAGGGCAACTCCTAAAAAGATGCTCAGAGACCCAAGCTGACAGAGACCCCACTGTCCTGCAGTGTTCCCTTAATAATACCAGGATGCCTCAGTCAATATGGAGAAAAAAGAGATCTGGTCATGAGCTTGGCGGGGGAGATTGTCTCTAAATGGCAATTAAGTCCTTCACTCCAGAAGTGGCCCATATCATTCTGCTCACAGCCCACTGGCTAGACCCAGGCACCAGCCCCACGTACTCCAAAGAATTGGAGAATGTCATCTTCTATGTGCCTGGAAAGAGAAGAGAATCAGATATGCGTGACTTCTAGCCATCTCTACCCAAATCAATTAAAATAAAAACATATTCTATAAAATAATACCCCAAATTTAAATATTAAGAAGGACTCAAGAAAAGAATACAGCCTAGAACTTATTAATAGGGCTTTCCTACTACTCCATCACTCAGCACCATCTCCACATTTCTGACTAAACCTATATTACAACCCAGCAGAGACTAATTCCATTTGAAAGTTCAAAGTTTATTTATTTTGCACGCTCCACTATTAGACAGAAATGACCTTCAAAATCCAACTGAGCATACAATCTTACTGGAGGCAATTGACAGTTCTCTGCAAAAGCCTTTAAAAAAAATACATGCCTACTCTTTGACCCTGTAATTCCACTTCTGTGATTTAACCTTAGGAAATAAGCATGGATGTGCACAGATTTCACTACAAGCATGTTCCTTGCATCCCCTTTTTAACAGGAAAAAGTAAGAATTTGACCTAAATGCCAGCAACAATGTGTTGGTTAAATCAACTCAAGTGTGACCTCACATCAGAATAACAAGCATTCATTAATAACCACACCATCAAGGTATATTTATTAATATGAAAAGAGGTTGGTGGCACATTAATTGCGGGGGGGGAGCAGGCTATAACATGGTGCATATACCACCTATGCCTAGGAAAGGTTCTAAAAGAAAATATATCAAGGAATTAATAATGTTTGTTCCTGTGTGGGTGAGATTACGGGTGTTTTTATTTTCTTTTTTGATAGACTATTATTTTCTGCTCTTACGAGTAATATTGTTGAAATAAGAAAAACAAGGTAGTTTAAATTATAAATAAATAGTATGCTTGGGCCTATCACACACCCACTGCTCCTAATGGGGCTTTTATCTTAAAAACTGACTGCAGGCCATTAGGTTCTTTTTAGTCTACTGCTACAGTCACTCCCTCAACTCCCAATGACAATAATAGCAAGAGAATTTGGGAGAGATAGCACTTCCCAGTTTATAAGCCCTTTCATTTTCACAATTCCCCCTACAAGTGCAAAGGGAGGGAACTATAGGCCTTGCTGTCCCCATTGACAACTAAAGCTCAAAGCCATTAAGGGACTTGTCCAAGAATAGGGACTACTCCAGAATCCAGGACTTTTCCAGCCACTGCCCTTTTTGACTCCAGGGAATGGATTGGAGTGGTGCCATTCACTTAGCAAATACTGTGAAAAGCACCCCCTGGAGTTGTGCAGCGTCCAGTCCTGCTCAGAACCTTACTGGATGGACACAGGTCTTCCTACACGAACTAGCCGGCCTGTGTCAATAGTGGATTACAGGTAAATAAGCAAATTTGTACCCTACAGATATTTATTGAGCATCCCCTCTGGGTTCGCATTGTTGAGGCACCTGAAGTTATTAAGTTTGGCCTTTATTCTTTAGGCAGTGAAGAGATATTTGAGGGTCCAAAGCAGTAGAATGATATGATCAGAGTTATATCTTGGAAAGACAATTTGGGTAGAAATAAGAGTCAGTGGAGGTAAGCAAGACAAGAGTAAGCAGGGAGACCAATGTGTTAGGAGGCTATTACAATCATCTGGACATGAAAAATAAATACCTAAACTAAGGCAGAGCCATACACTTTCTTGGTGATTTACATAATGACCCCATTCAATTTCAAACTAAGCCAATAAGTAGGTACTGTCTTTATCCCCATTTCTGAAGTTAAGGTTCAGCAGAGTTAGGTCACCTGCCCGAGGCTGCCCAGCAACCATGTGGCAATGATTCCAGCTTAAGCCCATGATACTTCAGATCTCATCACTGAGCCATCACGCTAAAAATGAGCAAAAGATGGGGCGTCTCAGTAGCTCAGTCAGCTAAGCATCTGCCTTACCCTCAGGTCATAATCCCAGGGTCCTAGGATCTATCCCTGCCTTGGGCCCCCTGCTCAGCAGAGATCCTTCTTTTCCCTTTCCCTTTGCCTGCCACTCCCCCTGTTTGTGCATGCTCTCTCTCTATCAAATAAATAAATAGTCTTTAAAATAAATTTAAAAAGTAAAAATGAGTAAAAGAAAGTGGATGGTTAGTCAACTTAACATAGATTGCTATATGAATAGGATATTATATAAAAACCTCAATGGTAACCACAAATCAAAAATCTGTAATAGATATGCAAAAAATAAAGAAAGGAATTCAAGCATATGACTAAAGAGAGTCATAGACCATAAAGAAGAGAACAAAAGAAGAGAAGAGCTACAAAAACAAACATAAGACAAGTAAAAAAAGACACACAAGAAGTCCATACCTGTCAGTAATTACTTTGAATGTAATTATTTGGACTAAACGTTCCAGTTAAAAGGCAGAGGGTGACAAAATGGATAAAAAAGCAAGACTCATCTATGTGTTGCCCATATGAAACTCATTTCAGACGTAAAGATACATGCAGATTGAAAGTGAAGGGATGGAAAAGCATTCCTCTTGCAAATGAAAGTGAAAAGAAAGCCAGGGTAGCAATGCTTATAACAGACAAAACAGACTTTAAAACAAAGATTAACAAGAGACAAAGAAGGACACTACAGAATCATAAAGAGAACACTCCAACACAAAGATATAACAATTGTAAATATTTACACACTCAACATGGAAGCACCCAAATATATAAAGTACTATTCACAAGCATAAAGGAAGAAATTAATAGTGATACAATAAGAGTAGGGGACCTTAACACCCCACTTTTACACCGGATAGAATATCCATACAGAATATCAACAAGGAAACAGTGGTTTTGAATGACACATTGGACTAGATAAATCTAACAGGTATACTCAGAACATTCCTTCCAAAAGCAGCAGAAGACACTTTCTTTTCAAGTGCACATGGAACATTCTCCAAACAAGATCACAAATTAGGCCACGAAACGAGTCTCAAAAAATTCAAAAACATTGAAATTTTATCATGCATCTTTTCCAACCAAAACACTATAAAACTAGAAATCAACCACAAGAAAACATCTGGAAAAAGCACAAATATGTGGAAGTTCCCAGTCTCTCTCCATGTCTACTGGATTCACCCATCTGGATATCTCATGGCAGTCCACATTTCCAGAAGTGAACTCATCGTCCCCCCCTGTCATCATCATCATCCATTTAGCTACCCACCTTCTTTTATTTGTTTATTTTAATTAATTTTAATTGTATGTATGTATTTTTAAAGTCCCTGTACAGTTAACATACAGTGTTATATTAATTTCAGGGGCACAATATAGTGATTTCACAATTCTGTATATGACTAAGTGCTCATCATGATAAATGTACTCTTTTTTTTTTAAGATTTTGTTTATTATTTATTTGCGAGTGAGCAAGAGCATGAGAGGGGAGAGGGTCAGAGAGAGAAGCAGACTCCCCGCGGAACTGGGAGCCCAATGCAGGACTCGATCCCAGGGACTACGACCTGAGCCGAGGGCAGTGGCTTAACCAACTGAGCCACCCAGGTGCCCGATAAGTGTACTCAATCCCCATCACCCACTTAACCCATCTCCCCCGTCCCATCTGGGAACCAGCAGTTAGTTCTCTATAGTTAAGAGTTTAATGTTTGGTTGGGGTTTTTTCATCTCTTTTTTCTTTGTTTCTTAAATTCCACAAATGAGTGATATCGTATGGTATCTGTATTTCTCAGACTATTTCACTTAGCATCATACCCTCTAGATCTATCCATATTGTTGCAAATGGCAAGATTTCATTTCTTATGGCTGAGTAATATTACTCTGTGTGTGTGTGTGTGTGTGTGTCTGTGTGTGTACACACATGTGCATGCAAGCTACATCTTCTTTATCCAGTCATCTCTCAGTGGACACTGAGGTTAGTTAGGGACCGTAGACCCATTCCTGGGGAAATTAAAGCGTGATTGATCAGCACTTGGTGGATGAAGGTGAGTGGACAGCAATCCTAATCAAAATGAAATGTAGTAATAATAAATCATAGTTTAATGAAAACTAAAGAATTCTAAGACTTCAGTGTTGAAAGAGACCGGGACATTCATTAGTGCTGTGCACCAAGTGCCCCGTGCACGATACCACTGACTGAACTCTCCAGCCCCCTGTGCTTGTTTGGGGCCAGAGAATGTGTTCCATCCGTGAATTGTGAGAGCACGTGACACCTGTCACTTCTAGGCCATGTGACCGCCAGTAAAAGAACTGCACCCGCCCAGCCCCACCCCAGAGTGCTCTCCTCTGTCACTTCCATCACAGAAATCTGCAGCAGTGAAAACTGGCTGCTCCACCGCCCCAAGTCCCAGGGCAAGGAGAGGAGGAAACAGCCGTTACTGACCCACCTGAAGCTGTGGCATGAATGAGAACGAAATCTGGATAGTACAAAGCCTTCAATGGGACCCAGATAGGGAAACTGAGGAGCCAAAAGGAAAGCGATCCACCCAACATCATAGACCTGGCAACCTAGAAGCACAAAGGCAAGCTTCCCAGCCCCCCGCATCCCACCCAGGGGGCTGGTCCTTTAGACCTCACTGAGCCCGTCAGGCGTCCTGCCAATCACTGCCCCCTTCTAACCTGAAGCATATTCTGCTTCTGTAAATTAAGACAAAGTCTGAATGACACTCATCATCGCCTAATTTTTACAGATTGTCTCCTAGTGCACCGCACTCTGAACTCTGTTTTCTCGGGAAATAGAGGGAGACATCCGGGGATTTGGGAAGGGTGGGGGAGCGAAACCTACTCTATTATTTATAGAATCGAGGCTAATTTAATTAAGTTTTGACAGAAAGTGCTCAATTTTGCAGACAGTTGCCACCCGTTTCTCCTGCAGTCTGGATTTCCTCATAGTAACTGACTCCGCTCCATCTTCCTCTTTGATGTATGAGGCCATCAAACAGAGTGAGCAAGTCACCTTCCAAGAGGCCTTTTGTCACTGCAATAACTAGAAGTAATTTACAGGCACCTGGAATTTGGGTTCTCTGTCTCTGACTCGGCAACAGACTGAAATCACAATCTGGATGCTGGCAGCCAATCAGAAGGTCAAAGCGATTCTGAGATGTATCAGTCTTCTAGAATCTAGGGTAAAGAAACAGCAATGCCCACACGTGCAATGAAATCATCAGAAAAGATTTGAGACTCGGGCTGCTTTTGGGGTATCTGGGGTGTCCTAGGATACCCTCCCCTATCCTGATTACTATCCAAGTCCCTGCCATCCATCAAGACCCAGTTTTAATTCCTGCCTCTTCTAGGAAGCCCTCCCTGACTACCCTACCCCAGACTTGTACTATATACTCTGACTGCACAATTTTACTGGCACCTGTCACCCTCTCACTCGGTGCATGCTCTTTATGCATGCAGGTCTAGTCTCTACAGATCATTGTTCTTTCTGTAGACATAGGTTTCATCTCCCATGCCACTGACCACTTAGTAGTGGCTGCCTCCAGTGCTGTAGGGAAAACTCTAAAGCTGCATCTGGGCTTAGTAGTTAAGAGTGTAATGATTGATTGGCAAAGTCAGCAATGGGCAACAGCTGAAAAAGGAAAAGCTGTGCTCTGCGTTTGCCCTCGGTGCTGTATATAGTAAATTGTTTAAAGATCAGGTCCATAATGTACACTTATTTATATTCCCAGGGACATTTGCATAGGTACACAATGCATGCCCCAAAATTATTTGATGAATAAGTATTTCCCATTGTAGCAATGACCTAATTTCAATGCATTAATCATATGTGTTCTAATTATCATTCTCTCTTTTTTAAAGATTTTTATTTATTTATTTGATAGAGAGGGAGCACAAGTAGGCAGAATGGCAGGCAGAGGGAGAGGGAGAAGCAGGGGCTCAATCCCAGGACCCTGAGATTATGACCAGAGTGTAAGGCAGACATTAACCAACTGAGCCACCCAGGTGCCCCTAATTATCACTCTTTCAAACAGTCCTTAACACACATATATAGAGACCAGACTCCCCTCAGAAATTTTTGTGAAGCTAGATTTTCTTTTTTTTTTTAAGATTTTATTTATTTGACAGTGAGAAACACAGCCAGAGAGGGAACACAAGCAGGGGGAGTGAGAGGGAGAAGCAGGCTTCCCGGGGAGCAGGGAACCGGATATGGGGCTCGATCCCGGGTCTCCGGGATCATGACCTGAGCCAAAGGCAGTCGCTTAACCAACTGAGCCACCCAGGCACCCCGAAGCTAGATTTTCTATGAGGGATGGCTTTAGATAGATCAGCACCCCAACATCTCTGAATCTGAAAATATTAATACTTTGCAAACTCCTAGCCTCTGTATGGTAATTAATGATTTTCAAAATCTTTGTGTCTCATTCCTCATCTGATCACAACATGAATTGCATGAGATAAAAAGTTACTTCTATCTTATAGCTTGGCAACAACTCATTTAGCAGCATAACAATTAGTCAGCACCAGAAAAGGTAAGCCAACCCCCCATAAAGTAAAATAAGCATTTAAGGTCTACGCAGGTGTTTTCTATAGTTTTTTTTTCCCCACAGAACACCATGGGTTTTCGTGGTCAAATAAGTTTGGAAAACACAATAGGTTTCCCTACGGAAGGATTCCTCAGAGCTGCTACTACACAAATGCACTTGGGGAATAGCACAGAGGATCCGCTACATGAAATATCTCCCACCTATTTGACTCTAGAACCCCTTGAACAAAAAGCATTCAAGTCCTACAAAACATTCTGGGAAATGCATCCTGGGGTCATCAAATTTTTCTCCTTGGATTTATCTAAAGTTATTAGCCAGGGCACAGAAAGGAAACAGAGTAATTAAGAGCCCAGGCTCTAGAATGCCACTGGGTTCAAGTTCTGGCTCGAGCACTTACTGGCCGTGACCTTGGATGAGTCACTGAGTGCCCAGCCGCACTTCCTTTCGTGACTGAACATGCAGATTCTAACAGAGCCTCTCATCCAGGGTCCTTGGGAAGATCGATGGAAAGGAGGCAGGCATGTTGCGTACCTCATACAAGCACTTGATAAATGTCACCTGATAGTATCACCAATGAGGAGGAAGGTCAGAGTGGAAATCTATGTAAAAACAGGACAAAATGTCCCAGGTCGGGCTGCACCAGAAGCAGACACCAAAACGGAGTCTGGAGTGCAGGAGGTTTATTGAGAAGTGCTCCTGAGGTCGACATCTGAAGGTTTTGTAGGACTCAGATGCTTTTTGTTCAAGGGACGGGAGGGGAAGGATTGGAGGGACATGGAACTGTGATGCAACCCAATGACAGACAACCCCACAGGGGTTTAGCAGAGCTAAAATGACCCTTCAGAATTGCCTCCAGCAGGACTGAGAAGGCTGGACCCCATACAGATCAATCGTGGGATGCAGGTCATCCCAGGAAGGCCTCACCTTGGGCACAATGACTCTCTGTAAGTCAGGCAGTCCCTCCAGGGGCCGCCAGCAGTGGGGATAATTCCTCCACCTCCTCGGAGGGGGTCTGAGAAGTGCCCGCATTGACCTACACACTCACAGTATGTCCACCATACAAAGAAAAAAAGAAAATCAAAAACCAAAACAAAGCAAAAGCTTCCTCTGATCCTGCAATCTGCAGACATCAACCAAATCTAGTCATTTATTTGTTCATCATTTATTAATGCCTACCATAAGCCAGGCCCCAGGGCTTAGGGCTTATGAATCAGGTACTGATTCTAGAGCAATAATAATAATAATGTTTTCTCCTGACTTCTTAAGGCATGAAAATAAAGACAAGGAAACACAGAAGGAAGAGCTATCAAATCACTTGAAGCCAGGACGTATTCTCAGGTGATCAGTCACCTGTCAGCCTGGGATGAAAAGGTGTTAATTTGAATGAAGAAAAAGGGACACGGCAATTTTTTTTCCCCACCGCAATACATCAAGTTGTTCTCCTGGTGACTTAGCGTGCTTGGCAAACTGTGTGTGCTGCACAAAATTGAATTCCCAGGTTTGGGGAAGCCTGGGCAGGCTCAAGGTACATGAGGATTTATTGCTTTAGGTCCTCAAAATGCTTCTCACTAAATTTGTTGTGACCTTCTCCCCCTGCCCATGGCCCCAAGTTAAACACAACCTGGGGCTGAGCAAAGGTTAACAGCAGACCAAATCAAGCAAAAGCAACCCCAAGGAGAGAGGTCCCTGTGTGGTGGAGGGACAGAGAAAGTCTTTTGTGTCCGTGGAAAGCTCGTTGCCTTCCTCTCTCCCCTGGAGTCTCCGGTCCTCAGTGCCCACACAGCCCTCCAGCCTCCTCTCAATCTCTCTATCTTGTCAATTCCCTGTTCTCCCTAGTGGCCCCTGGAGCACTGTTTTCCTTCAGCATCAGAGAGCTCTTGCTTTTCCCACTGAACATCACACCTGTTTATGTCGAGTCTTCTCAGGAGGCCAGCAAGATAGTCTGCAACAGACATTTCACATTTGCATAGCACGCTACCATTCTCAACCTGCTTCTGGGCCTCACAACCAGCCAAGAGGCAGGAAGTCCCAAAATGATCACTCCTGCTCTACAGGTGAGGGCACTGAGGCCCCCAGAGGCACAGGGACTTATCCAAGGTCAAAGAGCAAAAAAAGCAGGACATAAGCCAGGCCCTCTCTGCCACAAATCAGCCCCATCACTGCCTCTCAGCCAAAGGGACCAGGCCAGGCCTTGGCAGTGTGCCTTACACTTAGTAGGATGCCTGACCCAGGTCATGCCCTGGGGGGATTACCTGGGAATCCACAGTGAGAATGGCCAGCCTTCCAGACGAGGCTCACGTCTACACAGCTGTGCAAATGTATTATCCAAATCGAACACAGCTGGAGAAGCCAAAGTAGGTGTTTCCCCCCTTTGTATAATTATTGAGCCAAAGCAATAAATTAAAATTTTGAAATAAAATAACAGGTTCTTTTTTTTTTAACCTTCACCATCCCAAGTGAATTTGGGGAATGATCATCCTCCAAGCTGGAATATTTTTCTTGTCGGTTAAATTTCTTGTCTTAAAGTTTTCCCAAGCATAATTTTCAGAATGAGTTCTTGGCAGGTATTTATTTTACACGTCACACAAATACCCGCTGAGCACCTGCAGACGGGGAGGAGCTGGGCTGGGCTGGCAGATCCCCATCCTCATGGGGTCTCACATGTTTGATATGGTTATTAAACAGCTAAGGGTGTGCAATGCAGGATTTAGAAACACTGCTCTTTGTAACTCTGCTGGTGGGGGTTAAAATAGTGCATACTTTATGAAGAGCAATCCTGGCAGAAGCTATGGAAATCTTAAATGTGACTAACTTAGGACCCTGCCGATGCAAAAGTAAAACAAAGCAAACTAGGCTAAAACAACAGATACCAATGCAAGGGAGGAAATTACAGGCATGAAAACATTTGTTTCAACATTGTTAGTAAAAGCCAAAGAAAAAAGAAAAAGAAAGAGGAAGGGAAGGGAAAAAGGAAGAGAAGAGGAGAAGAGAACAAGGACAGTGATGTTAAAAATTGTGGTACATTTGTACCATAAATTGCTAGGGAGGCAATAAATATGAGGCATCTATGTGCACTGACGGGAGAAAATGTTTCTAAACTATGCTAAGTGAAGACAAGCA
Organism: Spilogale gracilis; assembly: GCA_004023965.1. NCBI lineage: Eukaryota > Metazoa > Chordata > Mammalia > Carnivora > Mephitidae > Spilogale > Spilogale gracilis. The sequence continues at coordinate 13,394 of PITA01007866.1, read as the reverse complement.
AGTTGGAAACAACGCATGTGCCATACCTATATGTGTGCGGATCTACGGACACAGGCATGTGTGTACGTGTGAGTGTGTACGTGTTAAACTCAAAGGGAAAAAAAAAAAAATAGGAAGCATGCAAACCAAGCCCTTGCCCTTGGCTCTCTCCAAGAACAGGGATGGTTTAAAGTGACAAACTTCTGAACTATTTGCAAAGTAACATGACTTTTGTCATTTTGAAAACCCAATTTAGCAAAATAAAGAGCACTAGATGCTCTGATGCAGGAAGAAGAGAGGACTACTTCTGACCCCCAAGGAAAAGGGAATTCTCCACACTGCCTTGTCATTTCCATCTGCCTGTCCCACCCGCTCCAACAAGCCCCAGCAAGACCCCACACTTCCTGTGATTTCTAACCCCACCTAGTGGCAGGTAGGTGCCAGGCAGGCGCCCACACCGGTAGGAAAATCCCGTTGTGTAAGAGGACAGTGGGACAGACTTCGTAGCTAAATGCCGCACGACAAGTGACCAAAGGGGCCCTGGAGAGCCCCACTTACCTCACAGGTCGTTGAGTGCAGCAAATGAGCCAAAACTGTGTAGAGGCTATGATTCCCAGTCCGCACGCTCATATGTGCAAGAAACACAATTTCTTTTATTCTTATGATTCAGTTAAACTTATATTTTGAGTTCTTATTGTGCCAAAAGGACAGAAACTTATTTCCAGTCAATGTAGTATCTCTGGGTCCCCATACACACATTTACCCACAAATAACATGAGGGTCATGTCAAAGCTCACAGGTGGGGCCAGTGTGTGGGGAGTGGATCAGGTCAGCACAGGGTTCCTCGAGATGCCCCCGTGGCTTTGCCCTCAGATTCTTCAAGCCCAGCAACCTGCCCTTGCTTCTGAGTGGGGCCCTCGGTGCATGGCCTGCCTCACCTCTCCACTGGCTGCACCGCACTGCTCTCCAGTGGGCACAGCGGGCAGGACAGCGGACATCTCTCTCCCAGACCCACTGTGTACACTGCACTTGTCACTGCTCCACACCACGGGACAACTTTGCAGTCCAGATAGGGATGTGGGGAATTGTAAATCTCTATGTCTTCCAACACTGCGCGAAGTCAGAAACCCTAGAAGCTCTGCCTCAACCTCCCCAGAGACAAGGAAACTCAATGCAGCACAGACTAGAGCATAAAGCAGGGATGGGGAGAACAAAAAACAGAAGGGGGGAAAAGAAAGAGGCTAAGTGCCATGTGCACGTGTTGTAGCGTCATAGTTCAAGGTTTGGTTATTGGCATGTAATTGTCTAGGTGTGAAATCCCACTTGAGCACTTGCTGGTCAAATCGCAGCCCAGGGTGCCTGGGTGGCTCAGTGGGTTAAAGCCTCTGCCTTCGGCTCAGGTCATGATCTCAGGGTCCTGGGATCAAGGCCCGCATCGGGCTCTCTGGAGCCTGCTTCCTCCTCTCTCTCTGCCTGCCTCTCTGCCTACTTGTGATCTCTCTGTCAAATAAATTTAAAAAAAAAAATCGTGGTCCAGCCATATCACTTTTCTTCAAGGATGATAGTACCTACTTTTGTAGGCAATTGTGGAAATTGTGAGATAAAGGGATGCAGATACTGAATCGGTATTTTCCTTCCCACTCCACTTACAAATAAAGACTGAAGTTTGGCATTTGTCCATTACAATTCAATTTACAGTGCTTTACACACCACTTCTGCCTGAAGGTGGAAAACGTCCACTGTCTCAGCGGGATCCCCATGCTGACATCACTCATTCTTTGCAAAGATAAAAGAGTAGCGTGTCACCTTCTATAGCTGAGCCTCTACAAGGAGTTTCCAAGTCAATATCTCTTCAGGAATTGCAACTTCTCCCAAGGCTGAGAGAAGCAATCGTTGGAACTTAATGGCAATATCTACTCAAAGCCTCCTGAGGGCTTAATCTCAAAGGCTTTGCTCAGCAAAGCCTTCACAGAGATATATCCTATGAAGCCTTGAACCAAGGAACAAGCCACTCCCTAAAAGGCCATGGTTTTCCCAGCTTCTAGATGCATGGGACCCACTGGGAGAGCTTCCAGACGCCTGGGGTAATGGACATGAATCTCTATTTCTAACAAGTTCCCAGGTAATTCTGATGTTGTTGTTAGGAGACCATTCTCTGAGAACCGCTGGATTAATGATAAACACATTAATAGAAGGGCCAAACTTATTTTAGAAGACTAAAATTGACGGGGATTTGCATATGTAACTCATTCCCCTCAGGGTATCATGACAGATATCTTACAGGAAAGAGTGCAATGATCTTTAGCATACCTTGCTCAGGAGCAAAGCTCTTACAGTTATTAACATGAATCATGCCTATTAGAATGGAAAATATTACAAGGCTGGTGCCCAGTAAATTTCAGGCCTCAATCTGAAGAGTTTCTCCCAAATCCTCCCAAATATCACTCCATATAGACCACCCAGTCAGGACCAGGGAATCCATTTGTCCTATTCTACATATACATTTCCTCCCACCCATGCCCTGAAGTTAAAGATTATGCTCCCAGCTCACTCTCATCTCTTTTGTGGTTGGGTCCCTTCTTCCAGATTCAGCAGGGCAAGGCAGCTGCTGAACCAGTCCTCCTCCAGCTCACCAGAGCCAGCTCATCTAGAAACTTCCCCTGATCCATGGGAGGGGATGCAAGCCATGTGGCCCTACTCTCGGAATTAAGAGATCTGTTCCAAGCCAATCAGATCACTTCTGGGAATCTGAAAACGAGATTCAGAGACAGCTAATCAGTATTGAAGTTAGCTGGACTGATCATTATGAGGTGGCCAGAATTCACCACATAGTCTGAGGAGCAGAAGAAACTAATCTACAGGAGATAAAAGAACAAAGCAACTATGCACAGGTGGAAAGAGAATTGACAAGCCTGTCTCTGTAGCATTCAAGACTCCAGCCTGTATCTCTTCCCGAGGAGGCCTTCTCATCCCCACCATTGGGCTCCATGTGATACTTGGTGTCTTCTACATTATTTTCCCTTTTCTACCTAAGTTAGCTCCAGTCGGAATCACTCATTGATTGATGACTGCGCACACAAGCTGACCAGGAGCTGTTCTTGGTGCTGCAGAAATGGGGGTGAGCACAGCAGACCCACTCCTGATCCCATGGAGCTGACCCACAAACACTTTCATGATCTGCAACCCAGGACACTTCGTAGAGCCTCCACTACACTATACTTGCCCTCGTAGAGAGAAATGCACACCCAGAAAGAAGTTACCAAAAAATATTCCCAGTTTATTGAGCAGCTACTATGAGCCAGACACCCTGCTAAGTGCTTCACAAGCACTTTCTCTCAATGAGGTAGGTACTACTGTCATTTGCATTTGTTCAAGGACACACAGGATTCACACCAGAAGTCTGAGTCTTCAGAGCCATAAAGAGACAAGAGGGAGAAAAAGGTCCAGAACAAAAGCAGAGACTGAGGGAAGACACGTGCACACGCACACACATAAAAGCACACATTTGCTTGCACATACACACCCGCACACCAAATTCAGGCCACCTACATCACCATAGACTAGGGCATCCTCTTGTCCTTTCTCAGCTGCTGGCCTCTCTTCTTCATCTTCACCCTGCTAGGAGACAAAATCTAACTCCTTCTTCAGAAATAACCTTGAGGAGTAGTTGGGCTCTGTAATTCTTTAATTGGACAAGAGCCTTCCAAATGTGCCCTCCTGAGAACATCGGGGATGCATTTCCACCTGCCTTTTAGAAAATGTGCCCTACCTGGATTGTATATGAATGCTCTTAGAGAAATGCCAGAGAATCATTTTGAATACTTTCCACCAGCGGGTCAGCACTTACCCACTGGATGCCTCCCTGGGAGTCCCATTCAGGTTCCCTTTCACTTCTGACCCAGTCTGCTTCTCGCAGACCCAGGAGAGCGGGGAGCAGCTCTGACCCAGGTGGGCAGAAGTATGGCTCTCTCGGCCAACAGCCCCTCCCTGCTCAGGGTGGTAAGCGAAGCACTTGAGCCTGGCCAAGTCTTAGGACCTGCTGAGCCTGGAAAGGACACAGGATTCTAAGAGGCAAGAGAGAATGGGGGAAACAGTGCAGAGACCCACTGTGTATACCTTATCTTCCTCCTCTGTAAAGCTGGACACTCCAATCTGCCCACTCTAGAAATGGATTTACCGAGCATAGGCACTGTGCTCAAAACAGATGCACATTATTTTAGTTTAGTTTAGATTTCTAAGATTTTATTTATTTACTCGACAGAGAGAAACACAGCTAGAGGGGGAACACAAGCAGGGGGAGTGAGAGAGGGAGAAGCAGGCTTCCCACCGAGCAGGGAGCCTGACACAGGGCTCAATCCCAGGACTCTGGGATCATGACCTGAACTGAAAGCAGACGCTTAATGGCTGAGCCACCCAGGTGCCCCAGATGCACATTATTTTAAAAAACCCTAGTATGTAGAGATGACTGTTTCATTTTATAAGTGACAAAATTAAAGTTCCAAAAGATACAGGTGCTTAAAAAAAAAAAAGGATGGAGCTGATCCACAGCGCTAGTCCCAGTTCATGTGACTAGCAAAGGCAGAAACGTCACTTTCCAAATTCTACGCCCTGAGCCACTAGCGGGCCTCCCTCAAACTTGTGTTTAAGCAAATGAAGCTGGCTGGTTAAAGAGGAAAGGGCCAAGCCACCGGCTTGGCTTCGCCTTCTTAATGTGCCAGCATTCGGCTGATCAGCTGGAACCGGCCTTCCTCACCTCCTCCCCTACCCCCATCCCCGCACCCACCCCTAAATTATCTCCTCACTCTGGGGCAGACTTCTTGGGACCATTTTCAGAATCTTAAGACAGGAGGCTTAACTCTGGAACCCTGCAGCTGCCCGGCAAGTCCATGGAGCTCTGTAACAAATGCGCTGACAAATCCCTCTCCCATCATCGTGGCTAGAGACTTCTAGAGAAACAGAAAGCTGAGATGTGCGGAGGGAACGGGGAGGTGGGAAGCAGCGTCAGAGTTTAGGCTTCGGATGCTCTTGAAGGAACAACAGGAAACATCTGCCTTAAAGCCCCCTCGCGTGGAGATTTATGATAAATTTGGGGAAACCTCTTTGAAAACTTTTGTCTCCCATCCTCTCTCCTGGCAAACTCACTCACACTTTTGCATTTAGTGTTTCCTGCTTGCCTCCATTTGTAAGTCCCAAATTCTCAAGGTTCTTAGCAAAAGAGAAAACAGAAAAAGCCAACTACTATCCAGTCTCCCATGGAAAAATAAATCCTCATTGACATATGTCTCAGAAACAGAAAGATATGCTTTTTTTTTCTGTCTTCTTTATTTTCTTTGCAGTTTTTATTGAGCTATAATTGACATACAGCAAAGCCCACATGTAAGGTTTACAGCACCCTGATTTGACTCACATGCTGTGAAGCAATTACTGCAATAAGTCTAGTTAACATCCATCACCCTACATAGATACAAAAAAAAGAGACAGAAAGAGAGAAGAAAGTTTTTTTCCCCTGTGATAAGAACTCTTAGGATTTACTCTAGCAACTTTCAAACGTACCACACAGAGTTTAACTGTAGTCATCATGCTGTGCGTCACATTCTAGTACTTATTTATCATATAACCAAAAATTTGCACCTTTGGACAACCTTCATCCAGTTCTCCCTCCCAGCACCTCCTTAGAAAGACATGCTTTTATCTTCTATCAGTATGGCACGCTTTTTTGGGTGCCTGGGTGGCTCAGTGTTAGGCATCTGCCTTCGGCTCAGGTCATGATCCCACGATCCTGAGATCAAGTCCCATGTCGGGCTCCATGTTCAGCAGGGAGTCCATTTCTCCCTCTCCCTCTACTCTACTCCTCTGTTCCTGCTTTCTCTCTCAAACAAATAAATTAAGTATTAAAAAAAAAAAGACATGGCATGTTCCCAGTTACAGAAGAGAACAATCAACATCTTAGAGCTAATTGTGACTCAGACATCAGTTGCCGTCTATCTGTACTCATCATTGAGAGAAAACAGAATATAAGCTTGTGTAGGGCAGGCATTTTTCCCTTTTTCCCCCTACTGCTGTATCCTCAGTGCCTGGAATAGTGCATTAGTATTGTGCATCACATTTAGGTCTTCAGTAAATATTTTTGAATAAATAATTAAGATTGACTCAACACACACACACACACACACACACACACACACACCCTCTGAGATAGGCAAACTTATCTAATGGCCCCAGTGCTTCCCACTTCCTAGTATTCTAGCTCTGAAGTAATTATAAAAATAAGTGAGGACATGGATGTGCTAATGAATGAGATGCAATTTTTTACCATGTACACAAACACGTATATCAATGCATCAACCTTAAATATCTTACAACCTTACGTGTTAGCATACCTCAATAAAGTCAAAATTTAAATTTTCTTTAATTTAAGGTTTTAACATAGGAAAGTACAGCTTATATTTGTCCTCCCTTTACTGCCTCACTCCCCACTCCCCTACTGGTGTTTCCTAAAATCACCTCCTAAATAAACTACATGCCTTCAAATTCTTCTCTCAAGTCCTGTTTCTGGGATAGTACAAATGAAGACAACATCTTTGTTTTTAAAAGTCCTCAGGCAATCCACTTCTAGAAAATTCTAACTCTGGCTTCGTGCCATCTCTTGGCTTCCTTTCCTCTTCCCCCTCTGTGGCAGAGATGACTAGCTGCTCTCAAGATTTGTTCTCCCCTCCTTCCTCACTTACAGAACCTCTGGTTTTCACCTGGGCACATGATTTGAATACAGACACATTTTCCTGCCTCCCCTGCAGTTAGGTGTGGCCATCTTCATTCTGGCCGATCAGATATAAGAGGAAATAGTTTATGTTCATGGTCCCTAGGAAATGTCCATATCAGGAGGGAATATGCTCTCCTCTGCTCTTCCTACTTCCTCCTGGCTAGAGTGAGGGTATCATGACTGGAATTCCAGGAATAACTTGGAATAAGGGATGGAAGGAGCATAGATTTCTGACAATACCACCTAACTGCAGAGAAGTTACCACCTATGAGAGAAATATCTTTCTACCTTATTTAAATGGCTATTGTTTTTATTTTCTATTCCTTGCTGCTAATCTATTACTTGGATCCTAATCCAAACTGCTGATAACCTCTGAAATCTCATTCCTTCCACTCATTCCTATTAAATTTAAATGCAAAGCAGTTTACTCATCTTCTTTGGTGACCTGTAACCTTAGAATCTTATGTCTCTCATCAAGTTTTTCAGGGTATTATCCTAAAGTAAGATGAGGAACAATGGTGCTAACTAATAAGATAACATCTTACCACCCTATGCAATCATAATAAATTTACCACTCTACATGAGATTTATTCTAGATAATATCCCCAGTGCTTACACAGTTAACTCATCTTTAAGAATCCATATTTTCATTTTGTAAAAATAACAACTTAGTATGTCTTTCCTTTATAAGCAATAACTCAGTATATTGAACTAGTTGATGAAAAAACATTTTCACCATACAAGAATTTTACTTATTAAGCTGAAGAAATTTGGAATTGGAATATCACCATTTTTGCTCTCTTTAATGAATTATGGATCCATGAAATGATTTTTCAATGACTACTAAAATCATTGAAAAGCAAGAAAGCAAGCAAGAAAAGAAGAAACCGCACTTACATACCTCCCAATGGAAGAACACAGCACCTATGAAACAGTCTTGCAAAAACAAGTCAAATGTGAATGTAATCATGCACCCTACTCTTGGTTCACAGGAAATATAGGGACAGAAGAACATGTTAAGTGACACCACAAGGATGCAAGCAACAAAACCCAGAATGGATAGAAATAATCTGGTTTCATCAGAAGATTTCAAAGAAAAAAAATGTAATGATGGAGAAACCTAGATGAAGAGAAGCTTAAGGAGCTGATGTCAGTGAGGAGCAGAATGAGGACTTCCAAAAATTTTCTCCATAAAATCAATAAGAATAGTGGCAAAATTGTCAAAATCAACTGCAAATTAGCTAAAGGCTTACAATAATCTAGGGAGAATTTATTCAAGATAAGTTCTTGAATCTCAGTAAGAACAGTGAGCTATGTGGTATTTTAACTTGTCCATGACTCATCCCTTTCCCCAGCTCAGCAGCAGCTAAAACCTAGTGGTAAAAAGCAGCAACCTGGGAGCCGCAGAAGAGGGCAGAATGGGTTTGGAGCTCCTTCAAAGTCCCGGTTATATGACCTATCTCCTGGTTTCTTGGAAGACACCTCTTTAAAGTTTGAGTGTCTTTCTTTGATCTGACTTGGAGCCTGACTAATTTGAACAGACTTTTCCCCAGGGGCAGTTTAACATCACGGGGGGGGGGGGGGGAGTATCGATAATGTTTGAGGCAAAGAATAAGTTCACCAAAAAGCTTAAAAGGGAAAAATAAGAAATGAGAGCAACATAATTGGCTTTGAAGGGCTCTAAAATAAATCTAGCAAGCCACATACATTCATAGACATGTGTACATGAAAAAGACTTGAAAATGTCTTAAGTTCTCGTCTCTGGCTAATATTGAGTCTCCATTCAAGCAGGAAGTTAAGGCTAAAGAAGCTGTAAAACTGCCTGGCTCAGTATTAAACATGTGCCCCAACACAAACACAGAGCCCCTCGTTAAAGATTGGGCAACTTAGTGGTTCCAAAAACTTAAGGAAATCTCTATCTAATCATAAGCTGACCATTTAATCAGAGTCTTCAGTGGCCATACAAGAATACAATGAATACAAGGTATAAAGAATTAGTTCTCCCCCCAAACAAAAATACTAAACAAACAAAAACAACAACAAATGGCAGTGATAATAAATCTTCTTTTGGGAAGGAAAGAAAATCTGATTTTAAGTGTCCTGTTTTCAACAAAAAAACTAAGACGTGTACAAATAAATAAGAAAATATGGCCCAAGCATAGGAAAAGATCAATCAATAAAAATTATCCAAGGAAGCCCAGATATTGGATTCACTAGACAAAAACTTCAAATTGGGTATTCTATACATAGTTAAACAGCTAAAGTAAATTAAAAGAACTAAAGGAAAGTAAGATGACATGTCACCTAATAAAGAATATCAATAAAGAGATAGAAATTATTTTTTAAAGTAACCAAATATAAATTCTGGAGAAGAAAGGTACAATAACTTAAATGACAAATTTACTAGAGGGCTCAATAGCAGATGTGAGCTGGCAAAAGAAATAATCAGTGAACTTGAAGGTCGGTAATTGAGATTATCCAGTCTGAAAAACAGAGAGAAGAAAGAATGAAGGAAAAAAAAGACTCTGAGAACTGTGGTACTCCATCAAACATATCAACACATGCATAACAGGAGAGAAATAGGGGCAGAAAGAGTATTTGAAGAAATAATGGCCAAAAACTTCCCAAATTTTATGAAAAACATTAATTTGCACATCCAAAAATCTCAGCAGATTCCAAATACGATGAACTCAAAGAGATCCACATCTAAACAAATCATAATCAAGATGTCAAAAGATAGGCACCTAGGTGGCTCAGTCAGTTAAGCATCTGACTATTGATTTCAGCTCAGGTTATGATCTCAGGGTCCTGGGACTGAGGCCACATAGGGTTCCACACTCAGTAGGAAGTCTGCTTAAGATTCTTTCCCTCCCTTTCTCTCTCTGCCTCTCCCCCTACACACACTCTCTCTATCTCTGTCTCTCTAATAAATAAATAAATCTTTAGGAGGAAAAAAGTCAAAAGACAAAGAGTCTTTGAAAGTAGTGGGAAAGAAGCAACTTGCATGTACAAGAGATCCTCAAACAGATTAACAGATTATCTCTCATCCAAAACTAGGGCGGCCAGAAGGCAGTGGGATAACAAATACAAACTTCTGAAAGAAAGGCAATTAACCAAGAATTCTATATTCAGTATATCTATCCTTCAAAACTAAAGGAGAAATAAATGTATTTCCAAATAAACAGAAACAGAGAATCTGTGTCTATCAGACCAAGTTTACAAGAAATACTAAAGGGAATCCTTCAGGCTGAGATGAAATGACTCTCTACAGTAACTCAAATTCATGTGAAGAAATAAAGAACATCACTAAATGTAACTCCATAGGTAAACATAAAAGACACCATAAAAAGATTTTTGGTTTGTGAATTCTTCTTGTCTTCTCTAACTTAAAAATACAACTACAGTTGACTGTCAGACTTGATTTCAGCTCAAGTCCTGATCTCAGGGTTGTGAGATTGAGCCCCATGTCAGATTCTGCTTAGTGCAGAGTCTGCTCAGGATTCTCTCTCTCCCTCTTCCTCTCCTCTCCCCATGCAAAGGCCTGCTCTCTCTCTCTCTCTCTTTCCCCCTCTGTCTCCACCAAATAAATAAGTAAATCTTTAAAAAAAAAAATACAACTACATAGAGTAATAATTGTAAATCTGTGCAAATGAGCATACAACTTATAAAGATTTAATTTGTATGACAATAAGAATACAAAGGAGGAGGGAAGGAATGGAGCTACATAGGAGCAAAGTTTTTATATACTATTGAAATTAAGTTGGTATTAATAAAACAACATTGTTATAAATTAAGATGTTCATTGTAACCTCCAGGAAAACCTCTAAGAAAATACTTACTCAAAAGTATAAAATAAACAACAAGGGACCTAAAATGATATTCTAGAAAATATCTATATTTAACTTGAAAAGTAATAATAAAGGAACAAAGGAACACAAAAACATAAGATATATAAAAAAACAAATGGTAAAATTGCAGACATAAATCCTACCTTCCCAGTCATTGCATTAAATATAAATCAATTAAAAACTCTAACTAAAAAACAGAGATTGGCTGAATGGATTTTTTTTAATCATCCAACTATATGCTGTTTAGAAGAGATTAGCTTCAGATTCAAAAACACAAATTGTTTGAAAATAAAAGGATTGGAAAAGATATTCTATGCAAATAGTAACCAAAAGAAGAGAGTTGGAGTGGCTATATTAATTATAATTATTTTGTTTTATTTTATATATAATAATATAATATTGTAAATTTACATACACATCTATATACACAAACGCACACATATTTACAAATATATTAACTCTGGAGGGACAAAATGGAAGATGAGGACTAAATGAAGCCAGATTAGTCATGAGTGGGTATTTAATGTTTCTGGGTATGAGTCCATGGCAGTCCATTTTATTATTATTTCTTCTTATAAGTACATTCAAAATTTTCCATAATAAAAAACTAAAAAAAAAATTAAAAAGGCAGAATAAAGCTACCTGACCACTCCCTCTGAGATGCACTAAGACCAAAGAGATTAAAACTTGTCCATCCACTCAAACATTTGTTGAGCATTAGCTCTCAAGTGGGGACAGATAAAAAGAATTATAGACAAATTATTAGCAACCTTAGTGGAAAGGGTGTTATAACAGAGGTCCAAAGGCAGGACTATGAGTTAGTGAAGGAATTATTGCTGATGGGGGGACAAGGACAAGCTTAAATTCATTGAATATTCAAACAGGAGTCTTTATCAAACCCTCTTATTTTATTTATATCTGAAAAATAAAATATCCAGAGAAGAATTAATTTTCCTCAGGTACCACAGCAACATTCTAACACAGCTGGTATTTCTTTTCTTCTGTAGCTAACATTCACTAACAGATTATTATGTCCTGGCACTTTCCTAAGAATTTCACACATATTATTTTATTAAATCCTCACAATGTATTCCACTATTAGCCCATTTTGTAGAAGAGGAAACAGAGGCTCAGAGAGGTTCAGCGACTCACCCAGATTGACACAAGCAGGAAGTGGCAGAGCTGGAACTCAGACCTGGAAATTTGTCTTCAGAATGTTCTCTCTTCCCATGATAATGGGATTAACCCAGAGTTTCTTTCACCACTCTGTGCAGGATTATGCTGTGATAGGATGTACAGAGAGAAAAACAATAGATATTTCAGGCAGAGGAAATGAAGATAAACTAAAATTAATATTTTGTCCTACAGCACTTTGTAGGACTGACAAAAGAGGACCTTGAGAGAAGCCTATCACATTAATAATTTTATGTCACTAAACAATGGTTGCATTTATATAAATGCACAAAATTTGCCTATGATAACCATTTTCCAGACACTTCATTCTGGTTTTCTACACTTGACAACACAAAGCTCAGTGACTTCAGCCCTGCCAAGGGTCTCTGAGTCTCCCCCTGCAGTTCTTCCCCACTCCCAGCTGGACTGCAGTGTGGAATGCTGCAGGAACCAAGGCTCTCTTTCCTCCTCTCAGAGGGGCTCTGTGGCTGGCATCATGGAAAATTGGGCTCTCATCCCCAGCTCTGGCACTACTCACCAAGTAATAAAGAGCAAGTCATTCAAGCTGGACCTCAGTTTCCCCCTCCATCACATAAAAGAGATTAAACCACATGAGCTTTAACAACTCACATTCTTCTCTGACAAGGCATAATTCCATGAAATAAAACAGATGTTTCTTTCCATGTTATATCAGTGAGGTTGCGGGGGGGAGACTTTAAAAAAAAAATCTCAACTAGCAGATATGCAATTCTATAAACCAAATATAAAACAGAAAATAAAATATATGTATATAAACACACATTATAAAATAAATAGATATATATATTTATTTCACTACAGAGTGTTAGAGAACAGTGTTATTTTATGCCACTATTAGATTCAGAATATCAGACTGAAACTTGTAGCCCAGCTTTGCCAATCAGTAAATAAAATTTTATTGGTTATAATAATAACAATAATACTCATTAATAGTCATTGAATACTACCTATGTGTCACAAACTCAACACTTATTGTTTCTTCTAGGGCAAATCACTTAAGCCTCAGCTACCAAATTTATAAGGATGAATGGGAATACACATAATATACTAGTTGCTACATTAAAGAGTCTCAGAAAACACTATTTTTTTTTAAGATTTTATTTATTTGACAGAAAGAAACACAGCTAGAGAGGGAACACAAGCAGGCAGAGTGAGAGAGGGAGAAGCAGGCTTCCTGCCGAGGAGGGAGCCTGATGCGGGGCTCAATCCCAGGACTTTGAGATCATGATCTGTGCTGAAGGCAGTCGACCAACCAACTGAGCCACCCAGGCGCCCCAGAAAACACTATTTAAAATTACATCATATTGGGTGCCTGGGTGGCTCATTTGGTTAAGCAACTGCCTGCAGTTTGGGTCATGATTCAGGAGTCCCAGGATTGAGACTCGCATTGGGCTCCTTGCTCAGTGAGAAGCCTGCTTCTTCCTCTCTCACTCCCCCTGCTTGTGTTCCCTCTCTAGCTGTGTTTCTTCCTGTCAAATAAATAAATAAAATCTTAAAAAAAAAAAAAAAAAAAAAACAAGAATTATTCCAGTGTGGCTCAGTCAGTTAAGTATCTGTCTACAGCTGAGGTCATGATCTCAGGGTTCTAGAATCGA